>RJWJ010003330.1:0-87933 GCA_004363605.1 Indri indri
CGTCCTGAGCTCAGGAGTTCGAGACCAGCCTGAGCAAGAGCGAGACCCCGTCTCTACCAAAAATAGAAAGAAATTAATTGGACAGCTAAAAATATATATATAGAAAAAATTAGCCGGGCATGGTGGCGCATGCCTGTAGTCCCAGCTACTCGGGAGGCTGAGACAGTAGGATTGCTCGAGCCCAGGAGTTTGAGGTTGCCGTGAGCTAGGCTGACGCCATGGCACTCGCCCCAGGCAAGAGAGTGAGACTCTGTCTCAAAAAAAAAAAAAAAAAGAAATGTCTGATTTAAGTCAAAAGTTTATTATATCTTAAATAAGAAGCAGTACAGTTAATCAAAGTATGTGCCTAAACTGTTGACAGAGTTTTGCCATCTTAAAGGTAGCTTGTTTATGTCAGCAGTGAAGAAGTCTGAAAAGTGAGTGGCAATGAAATTGTGAAAGGCATTTTTTACAATTTGTTGAGAATCGAATATTTTTCCTTGTAAGAAGTGGTCCAAAGTCTGGAAGAAGTGATAGTCAGTGGTGCAAGGTCTGGTGAATACGGTGGCTGACTGAGAGTTTCTGAGTCCAGCCTCTGTAGTTTGACTAGTGTTGTTTGTGTGACCTGTGATGGAGTGTTGTCAGCGGATTGGCTGGTCTCTATTGACCAGTCTTGGCTGTTTAATCACAAGCGTGCTCATCATTTTGTCCACTTGGTTGTGGTAGACCTCTGCTGTGATTGATTGACCAGGTTTCATGAAGCCGTAGTGGATAATACCAGTCAGTGCTGGACCACTGAACAGACGCCATTAGCTTTCTTTGATGAATATTCGGTTTTGGAGTGTGTTTTGGCACTTTTATCTTTATCCAACGTTTGTGTTGAACGCTTGCGATTGTCAAAAAGAATATATTTTTTATTATACGTAACAATATGGTGTAGAAGTGGTTTGTCTTTATGTCGCGAGAGCAAAGAAAGGGAAGTTTCAAGACAATTTTTTTTGATGATTGTTTAATTTATGTGGTACCCATCTGTCCAGCTTTTTTACCTTGCCAGTTTGTTTTAAATGGCCTAACATTGTTGGAATAGTAACATCAAACCTTGTTGTCAATTTACACGTAGGTTGAGATGGGCTTGCTTCTGCTATAGCTTTTAGCTCATTATTATTCACCTTGGTCTCAGGTTGCCCACGTGGCTCAAACACTTTGTTGATATTTTGAGCTGTGTAGTACTGGTTCTATGACGGAACTCATATTTAAAAATAACATAGATTTTTGACTTTATGGTTTTACAAAAATTCTTTTAAAAAAACTTCGAAAGATAATCACAAGTCAAACTGTATGTTTGAGAGAATGAGGATGTTCCTTCACAAGAAAGATAAAAGTGTCAAAGTGAAATGTCAGAGATATCGACTGTCAAACTTAGTACATAAGGAAATCAGACATTTCATACTTAATGACTTAATATAATCGGGCATTGGTTTTGCAAGAATGAAAATAAGCTTTTAAAAAGAACAGTTTTGACTGGGTGTGGTGACTCATGCCTGCAATCCTAGCACTTTGGGAGGCCGAGGCAGGAGGGTCACATGAGGCCAGGAGTTCAAGACCAGCCTGAGCAAGAGCAAGACCCTGTCTCCACCAAAAAAAAAAAAAAAAAAAAAAAAAAAAAAAAAAAAAAAAAAAAAAAAAAAAAAAAAAAAAAAAAAAAAAAAAAAAAAAAAAAAAAAAAAAAAAAAAAAAAAAAAAAGAAATGAAAAATTAGCTAGGCATAATTGCTATAGTCCCAGCTACTTGGCAGGCTGAGGCAAGAGGCTCACTTGAGCCCAGGAGTTCTAGGTTGCAGTGAGCTATGATGAGGCCACTCCACCCAGCCTGGGTGGAAGAGAGAGACCCTGTCTCAAAAAATAAAAAAAGATTAAAAAAAATAAAAGACCACAGTTTTAATTGTCCAAGAACAGTTAATTCATATGTGCCAATTTAAGTAACACGTATTATCTTTTTTTATGTTATAGTTATTTTTGTTCTTGGCTGAATCCAGAGATGATTTCCATATGTATATGTGTCCAGAAGATATCCTATTAGTTCTTGTTTGAAAACATATTGTACATCTTTAATTTTGGGATATGATTTTGGTGCTATAATTCAGAGATGTAAAAAAGGTCTGATAATGCCTTGTTAAAAGATGGGGAGTGGCCGGCTCTAGGCCATGCTTGGCATATAGCTGGGCCCGAGGAATTATTTACGTAAGTAATGGAGGAAGAAGAAATGTTTTATTAAATGAAGATAGCCTAAACAATTAACTCTTCATTTGGAAAAGGTGAAGAATGCAGATAATTAGATCAATGGATTGGATTATGGGAGGATTATTATTTAGGCCTTATATCAGACTTTTGACATCAGAGGGAGAAGTATATAGTCTATTCTTTGTATATGCCTTGATATTGCTGGAGACTGAATCTAGGCTGACTGGGTTATGACTCAGATTCAGGAAAAAGAAATAGGATGTATGTATATATTTGAGTTTATCAGCATCAATTTATTGTTGCTTCAGTACTAGAAAATTTTATAAATTTTATAGATCAGTTTTATATGTGAGTAATGCAATCTGAAGTGACATTTGTGAAAACCAGCTGTCTGATCATGAGCTTAATATCTACATATTTTATACACACATACATTATATAATATATACCTACATATTTAATATACATAACATAAACAGTCTTTTGTTAAGATTTCTGATGTTGTAAATTCCTAGACTGGTATACAGGCTGAGCTTTGTTTTTGCTGGAATCTCTTTAACAGAGAAGATAGTACAGTGCTTTATAGCTGCAGTCCCCAATCCGCGGGCCTCAGAGCTCCACCGCCACACTCCGCCATGGAAAAATTGTCTTCCGTGCAACTTAAGAAGGTGGGGGGGGGGTGTGAACAGCAGGAGGCTAGCGTTAGGGGAGCCAGCAAAGCTTCACCTGTATTTACAGCTGTTCCTCTTCCCCACAGCTTGCATCACCGCCTGAGCTCTGCTCCCCCCACCCCCCATGGAAAAATTGTCTTCTGTGAAACCTGTCCCTGGTACCAAAAAGGTTGAGGACTGCTGCTTTATAGCGTATATATTCACTTGAAACATTTAAGATTAACTTTAAAAATTGAAGTTGGTGTATAGAGAATCCAGGCAGGGCTCTTATAGCTCCAGTTTCTGTGCAGTAGGGATTTCCTGACCTTCACAAACCTGTTGTTCAGAATTCATCCCTCCCCTTCATTTCACTCTTTCTGCCCTATCACTATACATTATTGTCAGCTACTAGTTCTTCTTTCTCCAAAAAGGTTTTATATCTTGTAGATAATTACTGATTCTGCCTAGGCTCAGTTTCAGTAATCATTCTTTTTGATAAATGGAAAGAAGCTAAAATTGTCTCAGCATATGCCATGAACTTAATAGTAGAAGTGTAGGGATGGTATGCTGGATAAGGGAAAGGAATACTAGGCTGGGAATCAGTAGACTCGGCTTCTATTTCTCATTGCTAGTAACGAGCTATATAATCCATGAAAGTCCATATTAGTTAAAATGAGGCTATGGAAAAAGTGATTACCAAGGTCACTCCCAAATCTAATGTTCTTTTTATGATTGATTCATTGTATGTTTGTTAGGTGTGGCTTATGTGCCAACACTGGTTTAAAGATATAGAGATAAGTAAGTTTCTGGCCTTGAGTGAGACCCAATGAGCAATGACAATGTAATATGGTAAGTACTATAGTAGGAGAATGTATAAAGTGCTTTTTCAACAAATGGGGGGTGGGGGCAGAGAATTGGGGAAGATTTTCTTTTGGAGGTTATATTTGAGTTGATTCGTGTAGAATAATTTACCATGCAATAATTGCCCAAGGACATTCTAGGAAGAGCAAAACACAGAGGAATGAGTAAGTATTGCATGCTTTGCAATAGTTAGTGGTGGGTGAGAATGGAGTATGGAGTTTTTGGAGAAAGCTTAGTGGTAGGGATATGAGATTTGGGTGCGGGAGAGTATAGGTGGGGGCCAGATTCTTGAAGGCTTTATATGTCATTCCAGAGACTTTGTATTTTAAAGTCTGATTGAAGGGTTTTGAAAAGAAAGGCGTTATAATCAGACTTGTGTTTTAGAAAGATCTCTTGGAAGATGGATTGAATGGAGTAGATGAAGTTGAGGCATGGAGATCAGCTAGAAAACTCAATATTCAGGATGAAAAATGATGAGAGTGGAACTAAGGCAGGAGTAGTTGTCGGAGTAAAACCTGAAGGGTAGAATTGGCAGATTTTTAGAAGCTACATGCAGGAAGACTGGATGTGGAATGGAGGTGAAGAGAAGCCTCTGGATTGTTTCAAGGTATCTGGTTTCTAAGTGAATGATAGTGTCAGCATCTAGCAGAATAAGAGATGCTGAAGGAGAGCAGGCTTTTAGGGTGGGGGCTTAGGGCAGATAAAATTATATTTGCTCATGTTAACTTGAGTTATCTGTGAATTGACAAAAGATGTGATTTGTAGTAGGCGTTGGGTCTGAAGCTCAGGAGTGAAAGGTTTGAGCTGGAGATACAGTTTCAGAAGTCAGCAGTTTATAAATGGTAGTTGAAACAGCTTTATGAGCAGATCACTTTGGAAGCAGTGTGTAGAGCAGTTTTAAACTTTGGGTGGTGTCATATCTCTGTTTCAAAAGGGGAAAAGGCTCCTGATCCCCATAAGATTCTATGCAATAATTTGTACATGTTTGTATTATCAGATTCTCAGAGGGGTCTGTGACCCAGTAAAGATTACTAAGGAATACTGGAAGGGAGTAAGGAGCATAGATCCTGTTACAGAAACATAGGAAATACTAAAATTAAGGAAGGGACAGAGGAAGAGGATGTGGAGGAGATGGGACAGACAGTAGTGTTGGAGAAGGGAGGAGAGCATTTCAAGGAAGAATGCCCATTGAATTTGGGATAAGCAATTTTTGCTTTTCATTAGAAGATTGATTCTGGGGAGCTACTTTAGCAATGAATAACCAGAGGGCAAGTTGCTGTAGAGAAGGAAGGTCGAAGGTAGAAGTGAGAGAGGATATAAAGTTATGTGGGTAACTAGGGAGGAAGGGTGGAAGCCAGATTGTTGGAGGGAGAGAGGGGGATTTATCTTGGCTGGAAGAAGCAAAGGGGGGGGGGGGGGGAGAGAGAGAGAGAGAGAGAGAGAGAGAGTGTGTGTGTGTGTGTGCGCGCGCGCGCGTGTATGTGTGTGTGTTGTGGAGGAGTTAGGTGTGTGTAGGATGAGAAGTGGGGAGAGAAGGGAGAATGTTTAAATACGTAAAGCTTCTGGTAAGTTTGAAAGCATAAAAAATTGGTGTAATATTCAAGCTTTTATTGAACTTTATTTTGCAACCTTTGTAGACAATTTCCACATACAAAATAGAATGCAATTCTCATAAACCTGTCTCCTCAACAGTTACTGATATCCAAATGCAAGACTTGACACACTATAGATCTAGCCGTAAAGTCTTGAAAGTCATAAAATCATCAAATTTTAGCACTGAAAAGAACCTAGGTATTTAGCTAGTTTATAGCTTTAACAAAACAGAGGGCCAAGTCACTTTTAAAGGCACATATCATTACTATTATTATTAATACATTGTTTTACACAAAATTTATCAGATTTGGACAGTTGTAGAATTACTGATTGTAGTGGCTGCCATGATATACTACCCGAATACCCACTTCAGGACTGAAGGACTTCATTCTGTTAGCTACTGAGGGTGCTGTTGGGGCTGTCAGACCTCCCTGGGAATTGCCCTTGATTGAAGAGAGCCACTCACTCAAGGTCACATCCCCTTACTGGGAGTAGCCTGTGTCCAAACACTGGTGCATTAAACACCTGGCTCCCTGGCCCCAACATAGGACAACCCTAAAGAGTCATCACAGCTTCAGAGTTTGCTGTGGGGTTAGCTAAGGCCTTTGTGGTGAGTACATCCAAGCCTAACTTGTTCTTCCTCTGCCCTTTCCTTCCTTCCTCTACAAGTGATAATCCTGAGAGCAACCCATGTTATAAACTTTCAGCACGTTAACCTCTGTCCTAAGATCTTGTATGCCGAGAAACCTGACTCCTAACACTTACTAACTTTAAAATTCTTTTGATTTGTGACAGAGCAATGATTTGCTAAACTTTCAGGGATTTAACATGTCCCACTTTTTCATGTTTATGAGAAATATCCAGGTAAATGTTGAGTGATAGAATCAAGTAGTAGTATAATGAAAGAAAATGATTAATTTGTATAATGCCAGATATACAGAAAACATTCATCATTAGGACAGACATGTTTTGGGATGGAACAAAAAGAATACTCTCAAACATGTTGAACATCATGGCATATAATTAGCTTCATTTCCCCCCATCTTTGTTAGTGTCCTGCTGCCTCATTTTTATTACCTTTTATAAATTAAAGGGTGTCCCCGATTTGATATCAGGCTTACATTCTTTTTATTGACTTTTAAAATTTCTTTTTGCAAATTCCAAAACTGTCTTTTATTGGCTTCTCTTAATTTGAGATATTTTAAAATATGGACAAGGTGTTTTGTTTTTGTTTTTTGGTCATACTGTACAAAATGGAAAGATGTGAAGTATATTTCTTGGACAAATATGGTTATATTGATTATATAGAAAAGGCTTGCCCTTTGGTAGCACAATAGGGTGACTATAGTTAATAATTTATTGTATATTTCAAAATAACCAGGAGAGTTATTTGAGGTGATGGATATCCCCAGTTACCCTCATTTGATGATTAGGCATCGTGTGCTTGTATCAAAATATCACACGTACCCCATAAGTATGTACTATTATGTACCCATAACAATAAAAGAAAAAGAAAAACCTTGCCCTTATGGTACAGGAATGATTTGCCTGGCAGAATCCAAGACTACATTCCTGGATAAAATATTTGAAGATTTTTTGTCTGCAGCATTTGGGAGTTCCTTTCCAAGATCAAGTGTGCCACGTGTCATCATCCATTCAGATGTTTTGTCACCTTTTACCATACTGTCTTTGATCCATGAGCTTCACAGTTTTGGTTGGCAGCAAAATTCTTTATGCTGTGAATAAAGCTTTTTTTTTCTTTCTGTATATGTAACTGAGCTACAATTAGATGGTTAATAAAGTTACCTGGGCCATTTTGAAAGGAATGGCTGACAAAAAGGACATTATTTCATTCAATAGTAATTGCTGAGGAAGTTGGCTTTAGAATCAGTAACATAAGTGAACCCAGAAAACTTCCTTTTTAAAAACTTTTTTTTTTTTAAATAAAGATGGGGTTTCACCCTGTGGCACAGGCTAGAGTGCAGTGGTGCGATCGTAGCTCACTGCAGCCTCGAACTCCTGGATTCAAGTAATTTGCCTGCCTCAGCCTCCTGACTAGCTGGGACTACAGGCTCAGGCTACCAGGCTCGGGCTAGTTTTTTATTTTTTAGTAGAGACAGGGAAACACTATGTCGCTCAGGCTGGTCTTGAACTCCTAGACTCAAGTGATTCTCTTGCCTTGGCCTCCCAAAGTGCTAGGATTATAGGCATGAGCTACCAGGCCTGGTCTAGAAATGAATCTTTTATGATACCTCTTTTGTTTGATGTTGCTGTCTTCTGCAAAAGCAGAAAACTGCTTCCTGTCTTTTTGTGGGATGCCACATATTTTATAGCTGTTGGATTCTGTACTGTTTTTATTTTTCTTTTATTATTTTGGTAAAATAGGTTGTGGTATTATTACAAAATTTTTTTTTTTCCGTATCTCCAGTATTATAAGATTTATTGAGTCTTATGGATGCTTTGACCATTTAAAATTCTGGTTTCTTAGAATACTTCTTGGACAAATGGCATGATGGTTTTAATCATAACTGTCATTTGCCTGTATGCATTTTTTGCCTTCTGATAATGGTATTTCATGATGTTGTTCATGTAAGTCTTGGTTAATTTTCCCTGATCATCATGAGTCATCTTATCAATAACAAAGTTTATATAAAATTACTTTATTTGAGGTTATTGATGAGGCTGTCCTTGCTATAATAGAAGCATGACCAGGAGAAGGAATTCTGGAGAGAGGGCATGGTGATAGAGTGTTTTGATTCTGAGTAATATTCATTTTGTGCATATGACACTTAGATTAGAATTATATGATACATTTTGTCAAAGGCCAAAGTTAAGCCATTGAGTTAGTTTAATTCCTTGATCAGTTTTCTCTGCAGAACAACTAAACCATTTTTCATTTTTATCAGTTTGTATTTTACTGAAATTTTCATTGGGATCATTTCTTTCTTTTCCATATAAACCTTAAAATAAGGATTTGATTTATAAAGTGTCTTTTTGTTGTTCATGTCTGATTTGTCAGTGTTTTAACCTATGATAATTTTTACCATTGTAGCTTTTATTTTATGATTTTATGATTATAATTATTGTCAAGTCCAGTGTTTACATAACTTTTTAGTCATTAGTAAATTTTGCTAATATTATTAATAGCTGTTGTCAGTTTTATTTTTTCTTGTGCCTCCTCCCCTCATCTCCCTAAACTTAATTTCCTCCAGTAATCTGGTCAAAACATTTGTGGGGTTAAATACTTAACTATTTGGAGAATCAGAATGGAGAATCAAAAAAAATTTTTGCTTCGGAAGTGATTAAGACATAATTTACTTGGTAGTCAACATAAAATTTATAGTATGGCCACTTTTACTAATAGTATTTCGAAGTAAGTGAGTTATTGGTCGCTTTGTTCAAAACTGGGATAAGCTCTGTATTTAGAGGAGTTTGCCAAGATTATGATGTCCTTGTTTACCTATGCTAAGGAGGAGTGCTATCCCTTGTCTGGAGAGAGGGGCAAACTGATTTGAGACCTAGTTACAGTTTATTTATCTTGGTGCTGTGAATCTCTCTCGTTTATGTTGGTTTGTAAATCTTGATTCTGGCTGGCAGGGATTCTTGTCAGGGTCACAGATGAGGATGAATGCCAGCCAATCCAAGTGCTAGCTTTGGCATATTAACACCATAAAGTAATGATGTGAATTATCTATGTTAAATCTGTTTAATAAAAGGAAAGGTTTATGGCCCTAAAGAGCCCATCAATTCAAAAAAGTAAAATCTATAAAATGTTTTTTGATGGCTGAATTAAAGTCCCTTTCTAGGGCCTCTAAAAGTTTTTTCTCTTAAATTGAATCTTAATCTGGTTTTTAAATTATTTAAAATTTGTTAATTTTGTTAGATATAGTAATGGTATCACAGTTACATAAGAAAATTATTTTGTAGTGATTTATGCTGATATTTATAGAGGTGAATTAATGATATGTGGGATTTGCTTTGAAATACTTACCAAGAGATGGGTAGGAGAAGCAGACGTGGCATAATCTTGGTAATTATTTAATCTGGGTGTTGAGTATATGGAGGTTAATTGTTTTTGCTTTTGGCTGTTTGAAAATTTCCATAATAAAAATGTTCCACAAATCAGAGCATTAACAAAATCTGATAGTAAATATTTTAGTAAATTAATTACCAACAGTTATGTAATCCCAGAAATTCCCGGAATGAGAATTGTGGTATTCTAAAACTAAGTCTTAGCCTCAAATTATAATTGGCTGATTTGGGGAAGAAAAAGTTAAGAGGAGGGAGAATAAATAAGAAATGGGTAACTTAAGAAAATGAGGTATAAAAGTAGATATTTAAGTCTTTTTAGGGCCACTGCCACATCATTTGTTGAAACAAGGCACATAAATATCAAATTCATTTAGTTACAAGACCATTTATGGAAAGGAAGGTAATTTCTGTGAAATACAGATAAGGATTCAAGGCAGTGCAGTGAGAATTTTCTGTCATGAACTATAAATTTTTGAAGTCCGAAGGT
Organism: Indri indri; assembly: GCA_004363605.1. NCBI lineage: Eukaryota > Metazoa > Chordata > Mammalia > Primates > Indriidae > Indri > Indri indri. Next base: position 9,843 of record RJWJ010003330.1, read on the forward strand.
CTGTCTTTTGAGCAAGTCCTTTTTTTGTACTTTTGTGTATAACTATATGGAACACTATCTAAGCTAAATTAAACCTTTCTCTAAACACTCCCAGGTTTTATAGGAGAATCTGCCAGTGAGTGACTTATTTTTCCTTGATGCAGATTGCCCATCCATTTTATTTTCTAGAATAAAATGCATTTTTACAAATTTTAAAATGTTACCTGGTATTTATCTGTCTTCCTTTTCCTTCCCTCCCTCTCTCCCTCCCTCCCTCTTTCTCTCTCTCAGACAGGGTCTTGCTCTGTCACCCATACTGGAGTGCAGTGCTGCGATCAGAGCTCACTGCAGCCTCCAACTCCTAGACTCAGGTGATCCTCCTGCTTCAGCCTCCTGAGTAGCTGGGACTACAGGCATTCACCACCACACCCAGCTAATTTTTTAATGTTTTTGTAGAGACGAGGTCTTGCTGTGTTGCCTAGGCTGGTCTGGAACTCCTGGCCTTGATATTTTTTAAATTGGAGGAAAGGAACTCCCTTCCTTAGAGACATATAGTTAGGTATCTGGTTAATGTCGATCCCAGCTAAGAAGCTCCTGAATCTTTTTCTTTGTTTCTCAGATCACTGGAGCTGCCTTCATTGTGAAGTATATAGAGAACCCTTGGGGAAACTTTTGAGAGTTAGGATGGTTAGCTGAGTGCATAAAGAAAGTTTGTCTAGAGGCATCTATAATGGTAGATTAAAGTTTCAGATACTTGCGTTGGGGAATAGTGGGCAATCTAGTAGGTAATATAAGGCCAGAGAATGGAGTCTTTAAGAATTCACTGGTAGTGGAGTCAGTCTGTGAGCTTTTGTGTTTTCTAGCCTATTTTCAATTCTCAACAGTAGGTGTAGTTACTCTCCTAAGACCTCATAAAAAAATATAAACAGTTGTAGAGTATAAGTCCTTTTAAGTTTCTTGGTAGCTTAGGGAAGGTTTTGATTGACATGACTAGTGAAAAGATCAGTGATGGAATTAAGGCTAAAGAGAGACTTCTCAGTTGTGATTTGATTGTATGGTGGTATAATTCATAAATCAGGACAAATACTTGATTCTTGCTCTTACTGGTTTTCAAACTAATGAGCTAGTTCATTAGCATCCTGAAAGTGATTCTGTTGTTTTTTTTTTCTTTTTAATGTCTTCAGATGTGCTTCCTTCCATTGAATTTATGCATGTTCAGCCTTTTTTTGGCCAGTGGGAACCTCTTCAGGTTTGCTCCTGAGTACTGGCCTTTGATAGTTTTCTTACTTTTTGGCATAACAAGGTGATCAAAACTAATCTTGTCCAATTCATGTCACAAACTTGGAATCAGCCATTTGTCCAAGAAGCCCTGATTGGTTTGAGCAGGAAAATGTTTTTCCGTTCTACTGTCTGAATTAATTGCTCCTGGGGGTTGGACCTCATTGCCAGGACTTTTCAATGGATAGTGCTAAGAAATACATATATTTAAGATGAAAGCATGAGTTCATACTAAGTCCAAATGAATTCTTTTTAAGACTTCAGGATTTTTTACTTAACCTCTTGTCTTTTATAAATTTCTTCCTTCCTCCTGCTGAAAAAAAAAAAAGATTCTCAAGGGCATCAACATTTACTTAATCCCACAATAGTGTAAACACATTCATAATTACTATCAACACTACCACTAACAGTGTTATTACTGAAAACAAGAAAAATTAGGATCTGAGGATTAAGAGTCAATTTTCTGTGTTATAAAGTCGTTTGAAATAGTTTATCTTTGAATGGTTACACCACCTATTTGATATAAAATTATGATTACTTGTTTCATTTTGCTTTTGCTTTTTAGAGATTTCCTTTAAAATTTTGTTTTTTGTTATATTATTATATAAAATATATGGTTTGAAAGTAAAATCTGTAAGACAGGTTAAACTCGTAATAGTCTTTTCTTATCACTGGTCATTTCACTCTGCTGTCTCTCCTTCCCAGTAGGTAACCAATTTTTTTAAACTTACGGTTTATCCTTTTAAGTGCATGCATATGCACACACATACATGTATGCATATGTATTTTTTTTTCCTTCATATTTCCTGTGCTCTTCGTTAGATGAAGTCAAGGGTATTCTGCAGTTGTCCCCAACCTTTTTGGCACCAGGGATTGGTTTCATGGAAGACAATTTTTCCACAGAGTGGGGATTGGGGGTGGTGTGTCATGGGTTGGGGAGGGCATGGTGCAGAGCTCAGGCAGTGATGCCCAGCCAGTTTCCTAACAGGCCACAGATGTACCAGGTCGCTTGGGGGCTGGGGACTGAAACTTTAAGGGATTCTTGGCATTGGATAGAAGGTTGGATTCTGTAACTACTGGTGCCTTCTCTTAAGTGTTATTTTTTTTTAATTTGAGAGTTGTGTAATGATCACCATAATTCGATTTTAGAACATTTTCATCACTTTAAAAAGTTCCTTTGTGCCCATTTATAGTTAATCCCTGCTCCTACTCTCAGCCCTGGGTAACTACGGTCTGTGCTTTTCTGTCATTTCATATAAGTGGGATCATATAATAATGTACTCATTTGCATCTAGCTTCTTTCACTTAGCATAGTGTTTTTGAAGTTCATCTGTGTTGTGTCATGTATCAATAGTTTGTTCCTTTTAATTACTGGACAGTATGCCATTGCATGAATATACTACATTTTGTTTATTTACTCACCAATTAATGGACATTTGGATTGTGTCCAGTTTTGGGCTATTATAAATCATGCTGCTGTGTACCTTCACCTACATTTTTTCTGTGTGGACATATGTTTTCGCTTCTCTTTGCGTAGGTTCCTAGGAGTAGAATTGCTGGGTTGTATGGTAAATTTATGTTTAACTTTTTAAGAAACTACCAACCTGTTTTCTGTTGAAATTGTACCATTTTACATTTCACCAGTGGTAACCAGTTTGTCCACGTCTTTGCCAAGTCTTGGTATTGTCATTTTGAATTTAGTCATTCTAATGGGTATATAGTAGTATGCTATAGATTTACTTTCTCTAATCATTAATGATACTGAGCATATTTTCATGTGCTTATTAGGCATTCATATTTCTTTGGTGAAATGTTTATTCAAATCTTATGTTTACTTTTAAAATTGGATTATCGATCTTATTTATTGGTAGGATTTTTTTTTTAACAAATGTGATTATAGCCCTTTATCAGGTATGTGACTTGCAAATACGGTATTTTTTTAATGGTGTCTTTTGAGGTACAAGTTTTTAATTTTGAGGAAATTCATTTTACTGTTTTTTCTCTTTTGTGGATTGTGCATTTGGTGTCACATCTATGAACACTTTGGCCAGTGAAAAATCACAAAGATTTTCTTCTATGTTTCTTTTTAGAATTTTAAAGTTTTAGCTCTTACATTTATGCTCGTGATCATATTGAGTTAATTTTTGTGTATGTTGTAAGGTACAGGTGTAAGGTTTTTTTTCTTTTTTGGCATTGGGATATCGTATTGTCTCATACAATATGTTGAAAATACTCTCCTTGACCATTGAATTATCTAGGCACCCTTGTCAAACAAGTCAGTTGACCATAAATACAAGAATTTCTTCCTGAACTCTCAGTTCTTTTCTATTGATGTATATGTCTATATTTTCACCATTACCACACTGTCTTGATTAATGAGGCTTTAGAATAAACTTTGGAATTTGGTAGTATAAATTCTCTTTGATTTTCAAAATTGTTCTGGCAGCTGGGTGCGTAGTCCTAGCTATTTTGGGAGGCTGAGGTGGGAGGATCACTTGAGCCCAGGAGTTCAAGACCAGCCTGGGCAACATGCTAGACCTTCATCTCAAAAAACAAAACAAAACAAAAAAACCAAAAAAAACCCCCCATGCAATCAAATACCTGGTCGATCCTGCCAGTAAGAAAAAAAAAAAAAAGAAAACAAAAGTGTGTTTTGGCTATCCTCTGTGATTCCATGTGAATTTTAGAATCAGCCTGTCAGTTTCTTAAAAAAAAAAAAAAAAAAAAAAAAGCCACCTGGGATTCTGATAGGGATTGCATTGAATTTATAGATTGGGGGAAAATTGCCATCTTGACAATACTGAGAGTCTTCTAATCCATGAACATGAAATGTGTCTCTATTTTTTTAGATTTTCTTTAATTTCTTTCAGCTGTCTTTTGTAGTCATGAGTGTAGAAGTTTTGTTTTTAATATATTCTTTATACTGTTATGAATGGAATTTTAAAAAATTGTTAATGTTTCAGTGTTCATTGCTAGTATATAGAAACACAAAATGCAGTTGACTTTTATATGGTATTAAGTTTGTGCTGTGACTTTGCTAAACTTGTTTATTAGTTATAGTAGTTTTTGTGTGTGGATTTCTTGGGATTTTCTATATATAAGAGTGTGTAATTTGTTACTAAAACAGTTTTACTTCTTTTCAATCTGGTTGCCTTTAATTTTCTTTTTCTTTTCTTTCTTTTTTTTTTCTTTTTTTTTTAACTTTACTGCACTAGCTAGAACACCGAGCACAAGTTTGAAAAGAAGTGGCAAAAGCAGACATCCTTTCCTTGTTCCTGATCTTTGGAGGAAAAGCATTATATTTCACCTTTAAGTATGATGTTGGCTGTAGGCTTTGTATAGATGACCCACCATCAGATTAAAGAAGTTTTATTTCTAGTTTGTTAAAATATTTTTTATAATTATGAATAGGTATTGGATTATATGTTGCTGGATTCTGTTAAATGTTTTAGTATGGATTTTTTTTTTTATCTATGCTCATGAGGGATTTTGGTCTGTATTTTCTTTTCTTGTGTCTGGCTTTGGTATCAGGGTAGCTACTGGCCTTTAAAGAATGAGTTGGTAAGTGTTTTCTCCTCCAGTTTTGGGTGTTACTTGTTTTTAATCATTTGTTGGAATTTATCAGTGAAGGCATTTAGCCCTGGAGTTTTCTTTCGAGGAAGATTTTCAGTTACTATTTCAGTATCTTGTTAAAGGTATATTCATCGTTTAAAATTTTTCTTGAGTCAGTTTTGGTCATTTGTATCTTTATAGAAATTTGTTCATTTCATCTAGTTAGTCAAATTTGTTGTCATAAAGTTGGTCATAGTATTTCCTTAATCCTTTAAATTTCTGTGGGGCACTAGTGATAATTGCAACATCTTTCATTCCTGATTTTGGTAATTTGTATCTTCTCTCTTTTTTTTCCCTTGGTAATTCTAGCTAAGGTTTGCCAAACTTTTTAAACAATCAACTTTTGGTTTTACTGATTTTTCTCTTTGGTTTTTCTGTTTTTTCTTATTGATTTCTACTCTATTCTTTGCTTTATCCTGCTTAGTTTGGGTTTAGTTTGTTCTTCCTATCAAGGTGTAAGAAAGCTTAGGTTATTGACTGGCAGCCTTATTGTCTTCTTTAAAATATTATTTGGTTTTATTGTTTTTGTAAAGACAAGGTCTTGCTATGTTGCTCAGGCTGGATTTGATCTCCTGGGCTTGAGATCCTCTTGCCTCAGCCTCCTAAGTAGCTAAGACTATAAGGCACGTGCCACTTTGCCTTGCTGGAGACCTTATTTTTTGATACCGACTTTTAAAACTGTAGATTTCCCTCTCAACACTGCTTTAGTTGCATGTCCTAAATTTTGATATGTATGTTTTCACTATCCTTCAAGTAAATGTTTTCTACTTTCCCTTGTGATGTTTTTGACTCATGGGTTATTTAGGTATATGTTTAATTTCCAAAATTTTGGGAATTTTTCTGATTTTTTTCCTCTATTGATTTCTAATTTCTGTGGTTAACATTCTTTGTATGATTTATGAGAAGAGATAAAATGCTTTGGGTTCATTACTAACCAGTTGTCTGAATTGGGAACCAAGGAGCAGTTTGCTTCATTAGGGGAGTGAGGATGGAGATGAGGACTGGATCTAGTTCCTTTTCCTTCCTGGTTCATATGTATAGGTCGTTTATAATTTGGGAGTTGTGTCCAGTTGGGAGACCACTTTCACTTTTATACTATATTGCTGCAGTTAGGATACTTATGGTATAAAACAATGGTCATTTTGACTTTTGTCAAAGAATTTGAGCGCAGTATTATGCCCTGTTTTTTTTTTCTTTAATAAGTTTAAATATAATTGCTTCTCTGTTTTGTACTTTGATTTTTGGTAGAAGAATTTGAATTCAGTAGCACTCCCTTTTTTCTTTCTTTTAATATAAATGAACATAGTTCTTTTCCAACTATGTTCAAACTAAATGAACAAACTAAATGTAACTACATTTTTGTTTTTAAAGAGGGTCTCGTTATGTTGCCCAAGCTGGCCTCTAACTCCTAGGCTCAAGTAATTCTTCTGGCACAGCCTCCTGATGAGCTGGGATTACAGACTCTGCCACTGCACCTGACTTGTAACTACATTTTGATCTTTTTTTCCTTAAATTTTAAGATCAGTATATATATAATTAAAACTGGTTGAAAAAAATTTTTTTTCTGTGAACATGCCTTTGTACTGATTAATGCCCTCAAGACTATGTTTTATGAGGGCAGGGACTAAGTCTCTCTTATTCGTCTTTTTTCCAGTGTCCAACACAAAATAATAAACAGTATAATTTTGTTAAATATGTTGTACCATTACCATGTTGCATTAGGTTGAGGTCCTAGGGGTTTTTAGCCTAGTTTGTATTTTTGGTTACTGATCTTCATCTCTTTACCTTTGTAGCTTTTGGAGAAGAGGATAAGAAGGTGGACCAGAAAGTACTGCTTGGGGTAGAGACACAGAATCAGGGAAGATTCTGGTTTGAGATAAAGGAATGGGGAATATAGCATGGAAATGAAGTGAGCTATTGAATATTTTTTAGTTTCTTATGAGATATATTTATTATTATCTGGTCTAGTGAGTTTAATCCATCTCACTTTTGATAGACTACTTATAATGTCATCTTAACTCCAGGATGTGAAACCGTCAATTTATTTTACTAAAATCTTTGCTTTCCTCCTTCTCCCCTTTAGGACATTTGCTACAAGATCCTATTGCACCCACCAACTCCACCTGCCAACACTATGTCTGCAAAACTTGTAAAGGCAAGAAAATGATGATGAAACCTTCATGTAGCTGGTGCAAAGACTATGAGCAGTTTGAGGAAAACAAGCAGTTAAGCATCCTAGTGAACTGCTACAAAAAATTATGCGAATATATAACACAGACTACTTTGGCACGGGATATAATAGAAGCAGTTGACTGTTCTTCTGATATTTTGGCTTTGCTTAATGATGGATCATTGTTTTGTGAGGAGACAGAAAAACCCTCAGATTCATCCTTTACTTTGTGTTTGACACATTCCCCTTTACCTTCAACCTCAGAACCCACGACAGATCCTCAAACTAGTTTATCTCCAATGTCTGAAAGCACCCTCAGCATTGCTATTGGCAGTTCTGTTATCAATGGTTTGCCTACTTATAATGGGCTTTCAATAGATAGATTTGGTATAAATATTCCTTCGCCTGAACATTCAAATACGATTGATGTATGTAACACTGTTGATATAAAAACTGAGGATCTGTCTGACAGCCTGCCACCTGTCTGTGACACGGTAGCCACTGACTTATGTTCCACAGGCATTGATATATGCAGTTTCAGTGAAGATATAAAACCTGGTGACTCTCTGTTACTGAGTGTTGAGGAAGTACTCCGCAGCTTAGAAACTGTTTCAAATACAGAGGTTTGTTGCCCTAATTTGCAGCCGAACTTGGAAGCCACTGTATCCAATGGACCTTTTCTGCAGCTTTCTTCCCAGTCTCTTAGCCATAATGTTTTTATGTCTACCAGTCCTGCACTTCATGGGTTATCATGTACAGCAGCAACTCCGAAGGTAGCAAAATTGAATAGAAAACGATCCAGATCAGAAAGCGACAGTGAGAAAGTTCAGCCACTTCCAATTTCTACCATTATCCGAGGCCCAACATTAGGGGCATCTGCTCCTGTGACAGTGAAACGTGAGAGCAAAATTTCTCTTCAACCTATAGCAACTGTTCCCAATGGAGGCACAACGCCCAAAATCAGCAAAACTGTACTTTTATCTACTAAAAACATGAAAAAGAGTCATGAACATGGATCCAAGAAATCTCACTCTAAAACCAAGCCAGGTATTCTAAAAAAAGACAAAGCCGTAAAGGAAAAGATACCTAGTCATCATTTTATGCCAGGAAGTCCTACCAAGACTGTGTACAAAAAACCCCAGGAAAAGAAAGGGTGTAAATGTGGGCGTGCTACTCAAAATCCAAGTGTTCTTACATGCCGAGGCCAACGCTGCCCTTGCTACTCTAACCGCAAAGCCTGCTTAGATTGTATATGTCGTGGCTGCCAAAACTCCTATATGGCCAATGGGGAGAAGAAGCTGGAGGCATTTGCTGTGCCAGAAAAGGCCTTGGAGCAGACCAGGCTCACTTTGGGCATTAACGTGACTAGCATTGCTGTGCGTAACGCTAGTACCAGCACCAGTGTAATTAATGTCACAGGGTCCCCAGTAACGACATTTTTAGCTGCCAGTACACATGATGATAAAAGTTTGGATGAAGCTATAGACATGAGATTCGACTGTTAAATCAGTGGGTCTTTTAAACCTACCCCTGGTAGGGAAATAGCTACAGTTTCACGGCAGCTATGGTTCTGTTGGTTTAACTTGCCGGAGCTCCTGCATATAGATCACTTGTATCAAGTGTTTTCATTGCTAAGTTATATGTGTTAGTGTCGGGGAAATAGTTTGCAGATAATGGAGGAGTAACCCTACAACTATATGTCCTTAGTTCTTACAGAACCTCATAGTTTGAGAACAAATGCTGATGCAACTGATTTATACAAAATGAACTTTGGCAAGGAAAATAACATTAACCTCATTGTTTATGGTCATGCTTTGTGCATAATCAAAGTTTATGCTTAAATGTAAGGAAGTGGTATCTAGTCAGTCCATAAAGATTGTGCTAATTTTTTGTGGAAAAGTAGCCATTAGTTTGTTCAGGAAACTCAGTGCTGCCTTCAGATGCCATTGATGTTTCTCCTGTTGAAAGGCTGATGTGTCCAGCTCAACCTTTGTGCTGACATAATACCATTTCTGATCATGAAAATTGGCTACTGGTGTATGTAGCAGTTCTTAAATCAGCAGTATTATGAAAGAAAATTTCCCCCTCATTAGAATGTTTGAGAAATTTGTTTTTAAAAAGTAAACAAACTGAAATTCTGTCAGACTGCAAATGTTCAGCTGTTTATGCTGCAAAACTCTTCCGAGTTGAGCCCCCTTTTTAGTTAAGTCTGACTCATTTCTAGGGAAAAATTCTAAATCCTTCACTTTGAGCAATGTTCTGATTGGATAAATGAAGTGGAGAAGAGCAGTTTTATTCTGAAGGTAATTGAATTTAGATTATATAATATGTGACAGAATTATTAAAAGATTATAAAAATATTTAGAAATTGGGATTTAAAATAATTTTAGAATAATGCCTGAAAACTTATCCAGATTTATGCATTGTACTTACTGCCACTGGCCACTTCTTTGATTTTTGTTTCCTCTAGTAGTTTATTTGCCACAGACTTTATTTTGAATATGCTCCTATTTTTTTTAGGGTGCTGTTCATTATGAAAGCTTCTTTATAGAGGCCTAATAAAAATGTCTTTTTATGAAGCCTTTGCATTTAGGTGGTTTGAAGCTAGGAGGATTTTCTTTAGAATGCTCTTTTGCATGTAAAGCACAAACTATGTTTCAGTTTAAATGCACTTCTTCCCTTTAATTTTTATGAGGGAAGAGAAGTGAGTCACATTCTGTTGAAGGGAAATCTAGTCAGTTGCTTGAAAGAGCACAGCCCAAATAAAACAAGGACTGACTAGGTGTAAAGAAATAACCTTATGATTTAAAAGAAGAGCTGCTGCTCTGACAGTGCTTATTTAAAGAAATACTGCTGGAAAATTTCCAATTTCTACTACGTTCACCATCTCTAGTCAGATCTGACATATGTTGAAGTTATGTTTTGATTTGGCACACAGCATGTTCAATGATGGTTACTCGCCTAGTACAAGAAGACATGGAGAAGAAACCTTTGGACACAGAGCAGATGACACCTCCTTCTGTTTTGTAGTGTATCCTGGTGTCATTTTCTGTGAATGTGGTCAGGTAGAGTTGTTTTTGTTGTTGTTGTTGGGCTTTTTTTTTTTTTCCTGGTCTCTTCTGGTGGGGCGGGGGTGGGCTAAAGCCATAGGAAGAAAAATGTGATGTATGTGTCTGGTATGTACTATTTTGTTTTTGTTTTGCAAGAAGAGTTGAACTATTTTTGATAACAAGAGTAAATGGTGGAAAATGCTTCTTAGTTGTCTTGTCTTTATTTGCTTTTCAAATTTTGGAATTTTATTTAATTCCTTTAAGTGTTAGCAGTGTCTTACGAAACATGTATTTACCTAAAGTTTGTAACAGTTTTGTGTTGAACTCAGATGCCCTGCTATATAAACTTGTAAATCTGTTCTTTATTCACAAATGATCACTGCAAAAATGACTAGAAATGAGATTGTACACATGGATGATGAGGATATATTTTGAAAATTTCCCAGACTTTCCTAATATTATGATCTTAAAATTCATAGAGTACTTTATTGCTTCCCAAGTTTGATAATCTTGTGTTTCTTGATGCATGGGAGGTTGGCAATATAGAAAAAGTGGAAATCATTAGTATGTGAGGGCCTTGATTGTTAATGTAATATTGCCAATGATGAATTCAGGTTGTTTTTAGCACAAGTTTCTCTTTTTTATGCTGGTATTCTCACTGCCACATTTTTTGAAACCTGTATTACATCTTAAATCTATCAATAAATGATAGTTTTCTAATTCTATGTTGTAGAATACTGAGGAGTTTGGGATAGCATGCTGTGTATGGTCTGTATTATATGCATTTGGGGGAAGAGTAATTAATTTACAGTGCCTTGATTTTTATATTGTTTTTCTTTATACCCCGAGTTATTTAGGAATGCTGGCCAATGGCTAACTAGGGATGATTGAAAGATTATTACTGAAGTAACTGGATTTGCATCATCAGGATTTGAAACCACTAAAACAATAACATTTAATATGACGTCCTGAATGTTCTTCTGAGTTACCATTATTGATATAAATGATAAGATCTTTTTTACCTTAGGTAATAGTTCTAGGGCTGACAATTTATCTTTTTGGTTAGCTTCATTAAGTCTACGTTTCCATGCAGAGGTATAGTATGGTCCCAGGGTAAAGAATTCCTTTTATTTCATTGTGTTTTTAGTTTTCTTACAACAATTCCATGTTGACTTTGCTGAAGAAAAGTTTGTTTTATGACAGATGAAAAATAAACTGTCCTTTCCCTTATCATAGGTAACAAATGTAAAATGCTTTAGAAAATACTAAGTTCAAAGTATAGTTTCTAAATCTAATAACTTGAATGGTATTTTATACTTCTTTCTTTAAAAAAAATTAAAATTTAGGTAACCAATAACATGCAGTTACACATTCTTTTAAAATAATACATTATAGACAAGGCTGAAGTCCCCCTTGATCCCTGTGAACCCCTCACTCCCAAGCCCTGGTCCTCTTCCCTGTCACCAGAAGAAATCACTTCTCAGTATATGTTTCCAGACCTTTCTTTGTATTTTCCCCAGGGGTTCAAAGAGTTCTCTTTGAAACTCAAGCTTGTTTAGTGTTACTCTTTCAGACAAAAAATAAGGTGCAAGTGTGATTAAAAGCAAAAGTGTATAGTGATTATCTTAATGAACATGATTCATATTTGACAACTTTATTTACTTTTGCAAAAAGGGAAAAACAAAAACAAAAATTAAGTCATGCAGCCTTCTCCACTCAAACACACCTTAACATTTCCAAAAGCTGAGCAAATGACTTATCTCATTTGATTAATCTGGAGTTTTATAAACACTTTGGTGCACAGTGACAAAGATACAGGGAAAATATATGGAATTTTATTTTATTAGTTTGATTAGCTTGGCAATTTATGTTATGCTATGAAACTCATTTTTCATTGAATAGCATTAAGATCAGGATAACCCTCAACTTACCTTTTATCAAGGGGCCTGGGATATTGTAACAACTTGAAATTTCCAGTTTGGCAGTAATGATTACATTTAACATGGTCTTTACCAGAAAGCCAAATACCTTCTATCCTAGTTCCTCAGAATTCACATTTCTTGCATTTAGCTATAAGAAGGGAGTACACTGAAACAGATTCTTGTAATTCCTGAAAATGTGCTAAATTTGGGTAACCTGTTAAAATAGTTTATCTTGAATGGTATTGATGGCTGTACTTTTATAACAGATTAGACTTTAAAAACCAAATATTGGTCAAAGTGAAAGAGGACTTCAGTAAGGAGAAACAAGGTAAAAAAGTAAAGCCACCTAGGAAATTTATTGTAAAATTGAATTTTATTTTTACTTTTTGGTGAATCTTAGAAATAGTTTGGATCATTATGGATAATAAAACCTTTAAACCATATCTGGCTTCTAAAAAAAGTATTACCTTTTTTTGTATTTCTATCTGAAATAAAAAGAATAATTGCTTTCCTTCCCTGGTAAAGGCCAGATGGGATTCATAGTAAATTTCATGTTACCACATAAATGATCTAAGTCCTAACAGTTTGTCCCTGTGTGTTTAGGTTACTGCATGTAGTGTTTGCTAAAAATATAGTCACTTTTAAGCTTTTAATTCTTTCTTGTGAACTGTTGTAATAGTCTGTAACAGATAAATAGAAGATCAGTTCTAATCATGACGATAAAATAACAGAAAACTGGGAGGAGCTCGTGACAGGCAGGATTGCTAGGATTATTCTCTCATTCTCCTGGTTGATGGTATATCTCCTAAAACTCTTTTTTCCTCTACTTTTTGCTTATCATAGCCCCCCAGGTTTGATTACTTCAATGCTTGGCCTTTATACCAGTAAGGGTGGGGTGGAAAGGGAAGATATTCTAACACTTTTAGGGCTGTGGTTAAAAAAAAAATACAGGGGAAAAGTTGATGACTTTGACAGAGAAGGATATTAAAAAGTTGTTTGGGGCATTTCTTTTATTTACATCAAATTATTTTACTTATATTAGAAATTATATCAACTATCCATCCTTTTTAATGGTTTCTTTCCAAGTATATTGTAGGATTTGGCTGCAGTGTGGCCTGGTGAAAAATGTAGGATTCTGTAATGAACACGTCAACTATAGTAAATAATAACTTTCTTTTATGACTGTATCACTGTTTTCTTCCATTTCTAAGATAAATATTGAGGTGGATGTAATAATCTGGAATAGCAGTTCCTTTTCAACATGAAGTAAAGAATAATGTTTAGATTGACACCTTTACTATTGGCCTAGTCTAATATTCAGTGAAGAAAACAATCTGGTAAGAATTTTCACACATCATTATTCCTTTAAGTCTTCAAGTAGGCCTGACAGGAAGTGAAGATGGGGCGTCAACTAATTTGGAGATTAATAAATCATTCAATAATTAATTGAACAAATGTTAGATAAGTTGAAAGGACTTTTTTCAAGTAAGAGTCAAATTCTGTACTTGTCTTTAGTTAAAAAGTTTTCTTGAGATTTTATGTAAGATCCACAGTCAGGATAGGGAAGTTGCCAGAGCTTGTCAGCAAAGTTGGAAGGCCCAGTGGTTAAAATACCTGAGGATGTAAAGTGACTAGCAGTTTGGCAGGTCATTGGGAAATTACATTAAACCAGGTAAGTTCATGATCTCTGAACTCCAGTACACATATAATTAAAAGAAGTCTCTGAGATGTTTTGGCAGTGCTTTTATTACTAGGGCTAAGTCAATTCTGGAGGCTCTTACTGCTTTTTCAAGTTCCAGAATTTTTTGACTCAAGTTTTCTGGAAGTGAAGGTTTCTTCTAGGCTCCATAGGAGCCCGAGGAGCCTCAGGGATGCTGGCCAACACTGAGGCAACTTCTGCTCTGTGCAGAGAGCTCTGTCCCCAAGAGATCCTTGGTACATTCAGGGGTATAGAGTGCTTATTCGCAGACTTTGGAAGGTGATGGTACCTCATATTCACTTCTGAGGAAAGGCTCTGTAAGAGGTTTGAGGCAAACTGGAGGCATCTCTTAAGTTGAGTGTGTATCCAGACCTATTGCATAAAAGCATTTTAAAGTTCCTAGTGCAGATACACATTTGGAGAAATCAAAGCCTTTGAAACACAGTATGCAAACTAGAACATCTCTTCACAAGAAAAAAACATTTAAAATACACATCTTCCTTTCATGTAGACATTGGCAGCTATTCTTCATTCACTGACTGAAGCTTTCCACATTTCTCTGTAAGGCTTGAGCTTACTATTTTATTGCCTTTGTTTCCAAATTCAGAGGGAGAGGCAGGTTCATCTGTTTCATAATCTTCAAATGAGCTGAAAGGACAAAGCAAAAGTGAGTTAACTGATTTAAAAAAAAAAGTTTTAATGTTTGGGTAGAAATCAAAGTAGCAAACCAGAGACTGAAGACCAGCTTGCAGAGTACTCTCAGTTGTTAAATGGAGGCTGTAAGCAACTAAGCTGCCTTGGAGGAGACAACGCTCTAGAGCAGAAAACACGTTCTTGTCCCTGTTCCTTACAGGTCAAGTCCATGTTAGAATCTGTTGAAAATGTGCTGCATTGAGCTTTCCATGGGACCTTGGTGGGAATGAAAGCATTATGTATGGATGGTGCTAGGTTAAGGGGAGTTTGAGGTCCATAACGTATTCGCTTTACATGAACATTTTCATTAAAGTGGTTTCCATGCAGAGTGGGGAATTTTTTCAGCTCTCAAATTGCTTTACAGCTTCCCTCCATGGTTTCCAAGAAGCACAATTAGATGTGTAAATATGTACTCACAGCTGACTAAAGCCCATTCATGGATTTCCCTCCATTCTACTTTGTAGAACTCCACAGCATACCTAGATACTAATCCTGGGAAGAAATCCCTCTGCTCATTCCCCTTTGGAGGTTGTTGGTATCCCCTGAATTCCATATCCTTCAGGCTACCCCTGAGATTGGCTTTAGACAGAGATGACAGAATATTTTATCTCTTGAGAATGATGGCTGCCTAAAATACTAAATTGATAAATATTCTGAGGGTATATCTGACCCCAGAAAATATACATGATCAATTATTAATAACAATGTCTATTATAGTATCTTAACATCACTGGCTTAGCCTTTTTACCCTTTGCAGGGATCTCCCACAACATTTGAGCAGAAGTTTCTATACAAACAGTCCCTTCATCAAAAAGGTAGCAGGGCCAACTAGTGAGGAAAATGTGCTGAGGCAGGAATATAACCCAGTAGGTGGTAACCAACTATTCAAGTTTGTAAAATCTTTTTTAATAGAGGTTAGAGAAGGTTAAACTTACAGCCTACCTGATGGAAATTTTTTTCTATGAATACCAGCTTGTAATACTATTAAAATTATTTACAGTTTTGGTCACTTTTTAAAAAATACTCCATTCCATTCTTAATTTGTTCTCACTCTTCTTCCCCCATCTCCTTGAGGCCTCAATGGGGTGTGGGATATGCTGGATAAGGAGGCAACAGGAGGGTAATTTTGCTCTGATGGGAGTGAAGTGCTTGACGACAGTCTCTATTTTGGGAACAAAATTCTCAAAAAACCAACAAAAAATTCTTAATTATAGTAATGTATTGTTAGATACTGCTTATTTCTTGACAGAATGGAAGACATTTTCTTCCCCATAGTGCCCTAACTTGCTGTCTGCAAGCTGTGTCAATGTCTTAAACACCTCAATGCAGGTCTGGGAATAAGGCATATTTTTAAAGAGTTAAAGTGTGAAGTGAAATTCATTCAGATATTTGAATTCCTGTTGCTAAGCATGAGCCAAATACTCAGAATACAATGATGAAAAAGACTGAACCAGCCCCTTCCTCACAGCACTTGTACGCTAATGGAGACTATCTGGAATAGTGGTTAAGCGACTTAGTCACAGAGCATAGGCTCTGGAGGTAGACTCTTAAATCAGGTTCCAGTCTGGGTTTGATTCTCTAATGTGACTTTGGGGCTTACTGGAGCATGCTGGTGAGTGACACGTAACCCTATATTGGAGGTAGGGTTACAAATTTTTTGTATGTCATTTTCAAACAGAACACGAAAGGGAGCTCATTCAACAACTCTGTTTTGTCAGCATCCTCGAGATGCCTCTTATTCTGGTTCTCAACTGGGGTGATTTTGACTCCTCGGGATATTTGGCGATGTCTGGAGAGACACTTGATTGTCCCAACTTGGTGGATCCTACTGGCATCTCTAGTAGGTAGAGCCCAAGGATGCTGCTAAACATCCTGTGATGTGCCAGACACCACCTCACAATAGAATTATCCAGTTTAAAACATTAGTGCTGTTCTTGAGAAACCCTGCTCTAACTCTTGCCCCTTCGATGTCAGTACATCCCAGCGTTCTGGACTAAGCTCATCTAGTTTTGTACTTCCCTGGCAAGCTTAATTTTTCACATGGCTTTACCCACTACTTACTCACCTGTGCCTTCTAAACCAAGTCCAGCCTCAACCTCTTTTTTTTTTTTTTTTTTTTTTTTAAAGAGGCAGTCTTGTTCTGTTGCCCAGGCTGGAGTGCAGTGGCTCACTGTAGCCTTGAACTCCTGGGCTTAAGCAGCAGTGATCCTTCTGCCTCAGACTCCCAAGTAGGTGGGAGTATCGGTGTGCACCACCACACTGGGCTAATTTTAAAAAAAATTTTTTTTGTAGAGACAGGGTCTTGCTATGTTGCCCAGGCTTCTCTTTCTAAGCTGGAGAACCCCATGTATCCAGCTGGCTACTAGCTGGCTCTTCCTGGATGGCAGCATGTATAAATCTGAACTCATCTTTCCTACTGCCCTGGTTCTCCCTATTTTAGTGAACAGCATCATCACCTACCCACTCAAAGCCAGAAACCTAGGTATCCCAAGTCCCTTTTCCCTCACCTCTACAAGTTTAGCCAGTCTCTCATACCACCTACAGTGCCACATGGACACAACCCTGAGCTCCCTACTGCCACTGACTTAGTTCAGGGCACTATACATTCTTGCTTGGATTGCTACAATAGTGTTCTAACAGTTGGTCTTCTCGCCTTGACTCTTGCCAAATCCTTTGCTACTGCCATACAGGCTGTTTACGGTAAGGTCTTGGGACCTAATGCCATTGTACGTGTTTTTCAATTGCCTGAAATACCCTTTGCTTCTTGGCTAGCTCATGTTCATCTTTTAATCTGAGATGTCACTTAAAAGTTTCCTGATTCCTTGCTCCTAAACTACCACCATCTCTTATTTCAGAGGTCTGTAATGGCTTCGTTGTTTGTCTCCCTGCCTCTGTTCTTGCAGCTCCACCAATCTAGCAGAATAATCTTCAAAAGACCTAAGTGGGATTATATCACTCCCTTGTTTAACCATTTTCATTAGCTTCCCTAGGCCCTGTATGATTTGGCCCCCACTAAACTTTCTAACAACATCTGTCTCTGTTGCTCACTATATTCTGACTATCCTAGTCTTTAAAAATTTCCCCAACATGCTATGTCCTGCCTCAGAGCCATTGCACGTTTTTCCCGCTGCCTATAGGACATTTTTGTTGTTTTTTGTTTAACTGTTCCTTCTTAGGTCTCATCACCTCCTCACATTCTTCCCTTAGCACTCTAAGTTGTGACTCTCTGTCCATTGTTGGTTCATCCTATTTGTTTCCTTCAAAGTTATATAATTAAATGTCTGTCTTCCCCTCCTTGACTATAAAGTGTCTGCTTTGTAACTCACTGATTTCCTTAGGCCACAGTATAGTGACTGGCACTGAAATGAATTGCTGAATGAAAAGTGATGTCTTAATGCTCTTGTGAAACAGTGTGTAGAGTTGTTGGTAAAGGAGGAGTCAGTAAAATGGTGAGAGTGCAGAAGTCAGATCTGTGAAATTCTTAATCTTTATCCTGCTTCTCAGGAATTCTTGAAAACAAGGAGACAGAGTATGTTAACTGACTCCTAAATGACCACTGCTGGGTTTAGTTGTAGGTTACTGGGATTCCTCAGGGCTCAAATGAAGGTTATTTTATGAGGTGTTTTCGGTTAATTTAACAAGCCATTTTTGAACGAGCAGAGGGGCAGAACTCACAGGGTTCATAAACAGTTTACTAGAAATCACAGGTATCAAATTGAGAACAAATTCTTTACCACAGTATTATTAGCATGAAGGAAAATAATGGTTTTGGTAATTTTGCCAGCAATATCATTGCCTTTAGGAACTTGTTTCTCTGAGTATGTTTTCCCTTTCAGATGAGCAATTTCTGGGTGAAAGTATTAAGGCTGGTTCTGCAGATCCCTGGGATGGGAAATATAGTAGCTGGAATGAGCAAAGATAATGACTGGCACATGTGTGGTCTGACAGAGGGTTGTATGCAGTTTCGGGGTGTTTGGGAGTGAAGGTTTGATTCCAATTTCTGGGATTCTACCTATCTACCAGGGACAAAGGGATAGAATATTTGATTCAGGGATTGTCTGGGGAAATCTAAGACATATGGTGGCTATAGAACATAGAATAAAATGTTAAACGGTTCTCTAGAGTCTATAATGCTTCAGAATTTTATACTTTAAAAAACCGATCTCCTAAGTCATTTATATTAAATGGATTAACTGAAATATTTTGGAAGTTGGATATTTGGTTCACTGAAATTTCCTTAACCCATCCAGTGACTAGAAAATCTTTTGCTCTAACACTTGTTAAAGTTTCCAATATGTACCACCTACTTTCCTGCCTTAGAGAGTTGATCTCACTTCATTTTTGATGGCTGAGAAATGTTGCAGTTCCACAGCATCATGAGCCATCATTGTGGATGACAGCATAAAAATGTGGGCTAAATACATCCTAATTATGAACTTGGGGGGCAGAGTTTCATACATTTTTATTACTGAGCACAGTGCCTGGCACAGAATAGTGCCCGTTGAAATAGATTAAAATTGGTCTGTTGAACATGGAAAAAAATAAAATGTCATTAACTTCAGGTCCATATAAAGACTGTTTTTATTAAGCATTTAAAAAAATGATTCAACTATTCTATCTGTAAGATTGTAACTCATGTTTTAGAATATTGATTCCTGTCATTCCTTCTCTCTATACCTCAATATATACCCTCCCCCCCATCTCCCCTATATCCCTGCTCCTCTGCTAAATTCTCCAACTTCACTGAGGATAGTCAGGGTTCAGACAATCCCCCCTTACCTCTCACTCTTTGCCCAGAGTGCCTTATTTTCCAGCGCTGATGGAAGTGAAGGTAAAACTCTTACAAAGAGTAATTCACATAAGTTTATATTCAATGTAAAGGAAAAGCTGCCTTTAAAAACATTCAGTGGAAAACAGTTTTCTACACTAACTAAATGTCTAATAATAGGGGAATGGATGTGCTTTATTGCTTGAGAGAATACTATGAAACATAAAAAGTCATGTTTTTGAACCCAACTAGTGACACGTGTCAAAAAGAAATATACCAAAGTATAAATAGTGGTGATTTCTGGATCACTGAACCAAGGGCGATTTTTATCTCTATATATTTTCCAATTTTTCTGCAGCAAGCCTGTATTTCTTTACAGATCATATAAAGACTCCCAGAATATTAATAAAAAATTATGCTTAATCTGGGTTATACTTAAATATAAAGCTGTTGGTGAAATACTAGAATATCCTGGAAGCAAGCATTTTTAAGGTAACTAAAAATCCAAGGCAATCAAGTATTAGTCAAATTGGCAGAAAAGCTTGTTTCTCATTATTGTAGGTCTCAGTTTCTTAAGATAGGAACATGGAGGATCTTTTAGCCTGCTAAATTTACAGAATTTCTGTGGAGTTTTAAATTTACTCTATTGTAGAAGCCATAAGAATGTTAATTATAAATAAATATGGTATCATAACCTGTTATCTTCATATAAGTGACACATTTAGTTGAATAGGTTTAAGTAACTGGTACCCTGTCTTTCTGGTTTCCTCTATGACCATTCATTACTGGGGTGGAATTTATCCAGATGCTGTTGGATGCTCTGATCACTTTGTGTGCCAGATGGGCTAATTCACAATGTTTGCAGCCTCATACTTCCGGAGACCTTTGGCCCTCCTTCACCTCACTAAGACCTGTAGTTATTACTAGTTTTCTTATTGAAAGTATTATTAATACATAAGTACCAGGTAGGTACTTATGTATCAGGAGGTACGGTCATTCGGCACAATGGCTACCTATGGCTACCTATGATTGTTAGAGGGTAAAGTAGATGGAGAATTCTGAGTTGTTTTTGGAAGGTCAAGTCATCTGGGCTACTGTAGTATCCTTGTAATGAGAACAGCTGCTAGAGCATTGCTGTCTTCTGTGCCACTCAGTAAACATCTGCTGAGGAAACATCTGCTGAGGAGGATGTCCTATATCCCTAACAATCTGCCAGGTGCTGGGATTATAAGACTAAAAAAGGTTCTTTGCCCTTGAGGAGCCCTCAATCTAGTGGTAAGATAAATAGCTCCCATTTTTTGAGCACTTATATGCCAGACACTGTTAAGTACGTTATATACATTCTCTCTAATTCTCAGTGTAGTCCTGCTGTTCACACAACAGATAATTAGTGTCAAACCTGTGCCATGCACTGTGCCCTGGGAATGAAGGGAACAAGGTAGGTGATGGAATGCTAATGTTATAGCTGAATAAACTCTGGTTTAGATAGGTTAGGTTAATAATGTGACAAAGATCACAGAAGTGGTAGTAATAACCATTGTTTACTGATTACAAAGACACTATGCCTAAGGGCTTTGTATTATGTGCACTGTCTTATTTAATTCTTTAAACAGCTTGGTGTGGCAGGTGGTACCCTTATTTTTATAGGGGATGCTGAGACTTGGATGCCAGGGATAACACAGCTTTTAAGTCCAACTCCAAATTTCATGATCTTAACCATGATGTTGTGTTGCATCTCTTCCCATATAGGGAGCAGTAATAGCTACTATTTATCAGTAGCTATGTGCCAGGTGTTTACATATATTATCTTAGATTCTCACAACCACCTCGGAAGGCAGTTGCTGGTATCTTCTGAAACTGAGCGTCAGGAATCAGGTAACCTGCCCAGCTGGTGAGTAGACAGATCTGTCTGGCTCCTCAGTTTCTGCTCTTTCCATGGTACCAACATTGTTCCTCCTTTTCTAATATTTGAGTCTGGCAATCTTTGACAGACTCACCCTGACTTGTTTGTAATTCCTCTTGAGATGAAGCTCTAGGTGGTATAGCCTTGGGATTTTGGGTCTGGCCGTGCTTTTGCACCAGTTATTACTCCTGTAAATGGACCTTTTCCTTTCCTTTGTTCACTTTCTAGTGCTCACTCTACGGACTATAGCTGTTGTGAGCCTCCTCTCCCCTGGGGAGCTCATTGCTCACGTGTGTGTGTAGGCCTTATCTTATCTCCCACAACATGAGAAGAGGGGGGTCTAGCAAGAGCCTCTCATATACACTGGTCAAATTTCATCACAGCTGGTCTCTGCATCTCCTTTTCTGACCCCTTCTCACTGGTACCGTCTGTGTTCTCCTCCTCTCTCTTCCTTCCATGCGTAGTGGCACCTTCTCTTAGTGCTAGACAACTTGAAAAAAACTTTCGCTTGAGCTGATTATTTATTCTCTTTAGCTGCCATCAGCTTCTCTTCTTTTTAGAGAAGGTGTAAGTGTTTAGACCTGCTATCTCCTTTTTCTCCTCACTTTAAAGCAGGTTATAGAACAATAGTTGTATAAATTCCATTTTTATAAAGCAAATGCTTTATGTATTTGAACAGAAATGTCTAGAAGGTTATACTCCAAACAGATAAGACAGGTTGTCTCTGGCTGGTAGATTTTAGGTGAAGATTTTTTGTTTACATTCTAATCACTCCTCTGGAATGAACATGTATTACCTACATAAACAAATAAGAGAGGACAATAATAACTTATTTATGAAGGTAATACATGCTCATCATATGAACCTTATAAATAAGAGAACAGTATAAAAAACCAAATTTCTTGCAACCCTACAAGCCCAGAGTTAGTATTTTGGGGTATTATCTTTTAGCATGAGTATATACATATACACATTTCTAATACTGAGATTATATCACAATTTTGTAACCTTGATTTCTCTATGAAATTAAAATTTTGCAAGCACATTTAAATGGCTGTGTAATATTAAGACACAGATACCATGAATGTTTTAACTATTCTATTATTGTTCATTTGTGCTGCTTTGAATTTTTTTTAGAATTACCTGTGACCAGTGCCAATTGTTTAGAATTCAGTGGTCCTCAACCTTTTTGGTACCAGGGAGCGATTTTATGGAAGATAGGTTTTCCATGGATGGGGGTTGGGGTGGGGGTAGGAGGAGCTCAGGCGGTGATGTGAGCGATGGGGAGGGGAGGAGCTGTAAACGCAGATGAAGCTTCGCTGGCTCCCCTGCTGCCCGCCCCCCGCCCTCCGCCCTCCGCACCTTCCTAAGTTTCATGGAAGACAGTTTTTCCATGGATGGGGGTGGGGGGAAGTGGAGCTTTCTGCGACTTGGTCCCTAACAGGCCGATATTGCTCTGCAGCTTGGGGGGTGGGGACCACAGGTTTAGATAGGACAATTCTATCCACATTTCTAAGTATTTACCATAGATACCCAGAATTAGAATTAGGGAGTCAAAGGGCATAAATTCAGGCTGTTTCTACATATTGTCAAATTACTTTCTAGGGACATTGGGCCAGTATGCTTCTACCAGCAATGTTTGGAAGTGCTGTCTTTCTGCAGTGAGCCTAGAATGAGGTGTTTCTGTAATGTGCTTCCTCTATGAGAGAGCAGTTAAGACGCTGTATTTTAATTGCATCTGTATGTTTTCTCATCCTGTGTTCACTAGTATCTATTAATGTTTAGTATATAGACAGTAGGAATGCAAACATTTATCAAATTAATACTATCTTAAAAATTATCTTTTAAAAAACTGCTGCCAATTTAATAAGCTCAAGTATTTTGGCTGTTTTTTAAAAAACAGCTTTATTTAGGTACAATTCATATATTATAGAATTTACCAATTTTAAGTGTTCAGTATGTTTTAGTAACTTTTTACAATTGAATAACCATCACTACAGTCCAATTTTAGGACAATTTCACTCGTCTATCCACCCTTCCTCTCCCTTATGTCTTTTTACATTTAGTCCCCAATCATTCCAGGAACTAAGCAAACCACTTATCTGCTTTCTGGTGCTGTAAATTTGTCTTTTCTAGAAATTTCATACATATGGAGTCACATAATATATGTAGGCTTCACTGTCTGGCTTCTTTTCATGTAGAATAATGTTTTTGAGAGATTTATCCATGTTGTTGCATTTATTAGTTCATTCCTTTTATTTTCCCTTTTATTTTTGAGGTATAATTGATATACAATGAACTGCTCATAATGAAAGTATGTAATTAGTAAATTTTGACTTTTGTATATACTTGTGAAATTATTACAACAATCGAGATAATGAAAATATCTATCATCCCCCCCACCCCTGCCACTAAGGTTTTCTCATGCCCTTTTTTGTAATCACTATTCCCCTTCTGAGGCATCCACTGATGTGCTTTCTGTCACTATAGTATGTACTTTTTACAATTTTGTATAAATGGAATCATACAGTATATATTCTTTGTCTAGCTTCATTTGGCTTGATTATATTGAGATACATCTGTGTTGTTGTGATTATCAGTAAGTTCATTCCTTTATTACTGAGTAGCATTCTACTGTATAGATATACTGTGTTTTATTTATCAACTCACCAGTTCAATGGACATGTGGATTATTTCTAGTTTTGGGCTACTAGGAATATTGCTGCTATGAACATTTATGTACAAGTTCTTGGGCAAGCATTTCTCTTGAGTAGATTTCTAGGAGCAGAATTACCGATTCACATGGTAAGTGTTTAACTTTTTAAGAAATTGCCAAACTTTTCTAAAGAGGCTGTATAGTTTTACATCCCCATCAGCCCAATGTATGAGGGTTCCAGTTTCTCCACATCATTGCCAACTGGTAATTTTAGTTGTTACAGTGGCAGTTTAGAATATCTCACTGTAGTTTTAATTTGCATTTTCCTAATGTCTAATGATGTAGAACAGCAGTCCCCCACCTTTTTGGCACTAGGGACTGGTTTCATGGAAGACAGTTTTTCCACGGATGGGGGTTGGGGGGGTGGAGTTCAGGCTGTGATGCGAGTGATGATACAGATGAAGCTTCGAAGCTTTGCTCACTTGCTGGCTGCTCACCTCCTGCTGTACAGCCTGGTTCCTAAGTTTCATGGAGGACAATTTTTCCACAAGGGTGTTTGGGGGTGTGTGTGGAGCTTAGGTTGTGATGCGTGGCCCAGTTCCTAACAGGCTGCAGCCAAAACCCGGTGGAGCCCAGGGGTTGCGGACCGCTTAAGAGCATCTTTTTATATACCCATTTGCTATTTGTACCTCTTACTTAGTGTTTGTTCAGATCTTTTGTCCATTTAAAAATTTGGGTTTTTAGTCTTTTTATTATCGAGAGTTCTTTACATATTCTAGATATGAGTCCTTTATCAGAATGTTTTGGAAATATTTTCTCCCAGTCTATCTTTTCATTTTCTTAATGGTGTCTTGAAGAGCAATAGTTTTTAATTTTGAAGGAAGTCCAATGTATTAATTTTTATTGCTCTTGCCTAACCCAAGGTCACAAAGATTTTTCCTATGTTTTATTCCAGACACTTTATAGTTTTAGCTGTTACATTTAGGTCCACGATCCATTTTGAGTTCATTATTTTTGTATATAGTATGGATTGAGGTTCTTTTTTTTGGCACATGGATATTCAATCATTTTAGCATCATTTTTGAAAGATTGCCCTTTCCCCTTTGGTTGAAAATTAGTTGGCCATATATATGACTGTCTATTTCTGGAGTGTTTCATTGATCTGTGTATACAGATAAATGCTGCAAAAATGTCTTGTTTGCTTTACTGTAAGTTTTGAAATCAGGTAGCATGAGTCCTTCAACTTTGTTCTTTTTTTTTCTTTTTTTTTTTTTTTTGAGACAGAGCCTGGCTCTATCCCCCAGGCTAGAGTGTATTGGCACGATCATAACTCACTGTAACCTCAGATTCCTGGGCTCAAGCAATCCTCCTGTCTCAGCCTGCCAAGTAGCTAGGACTATAGGCACACCCTACCAAGCCTGGCTAATTTTTAAAAAGTTTTTTGTAGAGACAGGATCTTGTCATGTTGCTCATGCTGGTCTTGAACTCCTGGCCTCAAGGGATCCTCCTGCCTTGGCTTCCCAAAGTGCTGGGGTTACATTTGTGAGCCATGGCACCCAGCCTCAACTTTGTGCTTTCTAAAAAGCATTTTGGCTATTCTAGATATTTTTCATTTCTTTATAAATTTTAGGATCAGTTTATTAATTTCTGTGACAAAAGTCTGTTGGGATTTTCACAAGGATTTGGTTAAATCTGTAGATCAATTTTGGGAGAACTGACATTTTAACAATAGTGAACCTTCTAATCCTTCTGTTTATTTAGGTCTTCTTTAGTTTCTCTCAGCACAGTTTTGTAGTTTTGATCATGCAGGTATTATAGTACTTTTGTTATATTTATTCCTAAGTATTTTATTCTTTTTGATGTGATTGTATATATAATTTTTCTTTTTATTTCAATTTCATTACTGGATCATTCATTGCTAGTATATGCAAATATTAATTTTATGCAAATACTAAAAAACTAATTTTCATATAATGAGCTTGTTTTCTAAGATTGTGCTAAGTCACTTAATAGTTCTGGTATCTTATGTAGATTCCTTAGTATTTTCTATTTATAGGTCACATCATCTGGGAATACACAGTTTTATTTCTTCCTTTCCAATCTCAATCCCTCTAATGGCTTTTTCTTGCCTTATTGCACTGAGTAGGACCCCCAGTTACAATGGTTGAGTAGAAATGGTGAGGAATAAAAACATCCTTGCCTGGTTCCTGATCTTAGGGGGAAGGCATTCAGTTTTTTTTCTCCCCATAAAATGATGTTAACCGTAGATGCCGTTTATCAGGTTGAGGAATTTCCCATCTATCCTTAATTGGGTGAGAATTATTGTAAACGGATGTTGGATTTTGTCAATGATCACGTGCTATTTGTCATTTATTCTATTAATATGGTGTATTAACATTGATTTTCAAATGTTAAGCCAATGTTCCATTCCTGGAATAAATCCCACTTAGTTATAGTGTATAATCTTTTTTATATTTTGTTGGATTTGATATGCTACTATTTTGTAAGAAGTTTCGTACTGATGTTCATAAGGGATATTGGCTTGCAGTTTTCATTTCTTATGATGTCTTTTTCTGGCTTTGATATCGGAGTAATATTGGCTGTATTAAGTAAGTTTGGGAGTATTCCAACTATTATTTTCTGAAAGTATTTATGAAAGATTGGTATTTCTTTCCTTATATATTTGACAGAATTCCTCAGTGAAGTCATCTGGACCTGGACTTTTCTTGTGGGGAAGACATTTAAAACTTCTTTATTTGATATAGATCTGATTTTCCATTTCTTCTTGAGTCAGTTTTGGTAATTTTAGTTTCTCTAGGATTTTTTCCCCATTTTATCTAAGGTGTGAAATTTATTGGGATAAAGTTGTTCATAATATGTCCCTTATAATTCTTTTAATTTCTGTAGTACCCATTGTGATGCCTCTTCATTCATTCTTGATTTTGTTTGTTAATTTATGTCTTCTCTTTTTTTGTTAGTCTAGCTGAAGATTTATCTTTTTGTTCAATGAACTTCTGGTTTAATTAATTCTTTTATATTGTTTTCCTGTTTCCTCTTTCATGGATTTCTACACTGATCTTTATTATTTCTTTCATTCTACTTATTTTTGGTCTTGTTTGCTCTTCTTTCTGTAGCTCAAGTTAGAAGCTTATATTATTGACATTAGACCTTGTTAAGCCTAAATATCACTCTGAGCACTGCTTTAACTGCATCCTATATATTTTCGTGTTCTTTTCATTCATTTAAAAATAATTTGTAATTTCCCTGTGGTTTGTGGTTTCTTCTTTGACCCATGTGTCTTTAGGGGTGTTATTTAATTTACTAATATTTTGGGGTTCCCAGGTTTCTTTCTATTGTTGATTTCTAATTTCTGTTTTGGTCAAACAACATACTTTATATTATTGTATTCTATTTCAATTTATGAAGTTTTGTTTTATCAGCCTAATATATAGTCAGGAGAAGTTCTATGGGCACTTGAAAAAAAAAGTACAATTTTGGGGTTTTTTTTGTGTGTGGAGTATTCCCTATATTGATTAAATCAAATATGTTAGCTGTGTTGTTCAAGTCTTCTGTATCCTTATTTACTGTTTGTAGTTCTATCAATTCTTGAATGAGAAGTGTTGAAATCTCCAACTAATATAATTGCTGAATTGTCTATTTCTCCTTTCTAGTCTGAAAATTTCTGTTTAATGTATTTTGTGGTTGTGTGATTTGGCACATATACATTTAAAATTGTCATATCTGGCAAATGCACTTTAATGTTGGTGAAATAGGAATTTTTAGGTTTGTTTCCTGGGTGAAATGTCTGTCTTTTGACTATTTTAGAATTAGACAATATTTATGTACTTACTATTGATTTTGAAGAACCTTATTTATAAAATAATATTGGTCATATGATGCAACCCGGTTTGCCTTTTGATTGTGATACAGAATTTGTCACTTATTTTGGCCACTTTTTAAATCCATATTCAAATCCATAAATAATTTCCTTATAAATTTCTACCATTATGTTTGTGCTTCTAAAGCCTGTCTATTCGCATGCAGATGTTAATTTAATATCCACTTTTTTCACCCCACAATGGAGAGCCAAATTTTACTGACTAGTCTTTTCCTGGCACAGTCGAGATGCTATCTTTATCATATACTACATTGCTGTGCATAAATCTTCTGTTTTGGCATGAATATTATACTCAGTTGAATACTATGGCTTTATATAGTCCATCTCCCTTATACCCCACCATACCTTTGTTTCTTTTCAAAACTCACTGCTATTTTTATGTCTCTTTATCATTCCATGTGAGTTTTAGAACTAGGTTATCAAGTTCTACACCATATTTGGGGGGATTATATTAAACAAATTCATTCTAGCATGGCAACTAGTCTTTATATTTTTCTGTGAAATTTTACAGATTTCTGTATGTATATTTCTCAAGTCGCTTTTTTTTTGCTATTGTGAATGGAATTTTTTTTCTTATTACATTTTCAACTGGTTATTTCTGGGATATGGAATTAATACCCTGTATCAATTAAGGAGGTGCTTGCTTTAATTTGCTTAAAGATTTTCCCCCAAAACTGGAAAATATATTAAATTTTGTCAGATGCCTTCAAAGAATCTATTTAAATTTTATGATTTTTTTCTCCTTTAGTCTGTTAATGATAGATTTTATAAGGATTAACTATTATTGCAGTATTGGGATAAAACCTGCTTCCTTATGATGCATTCTTTTTTATATTCGTGGATTTGACAAATTACATAATCTTCTGTGGTTCAGTTTTCATAACTGTAACATGGGGGTAACAGTTTCTACTTAATAGGTAGGGCTCTGTGAGCCCAATGAATTAAAATGTTTAGAACAGCGCTTGGTACATGGTATGCTGTGCGTGTATAAATTAATGGATTTATTTTTGTTTAAATAAAAGTGTTTAATTTCTTCCCACTGTATACAGTTGACCTTTGAACAACATGGGTTTGAATTGCATGGGTCCATTTAAACATGGATTTTTTTCAACTAAACATGGGTCAAAACTCTAGTACTTAAGGGATGCAAAACCTGCATGTATGGAGGGCTGACTTTTTATATATGTGGTTCCACAGGGCTGACTGCAGTACTTGAGTATGTGTGGATTTTGGTATATGCAGGTGGTCCTGGAATCCCCCGTGTACACTGAGGGATGACTGTACTTTATTTTGGTTTATTTTGTTATCTTTTCCCACACATCTTGAGTTGACAACCTAATTAATTTATTACAGTCTATAGGTTAAAATCTCATCTCATCCATATCCCGTAGGTTTTAATAAGTATAATGCTTTCATTGTCTGGTTCTAAAAAGATTGTAATTTGTATTTTCATGTCCTCTTTTGCTTAAAGGTTATTTAAGCATATACTTTAAAATCTCCAAAATTTTAATTTTATTTTAAAATTTCCAGATATATGCATTTTTGCTAATTTTTTTTGTTAATTGCAGGCTGCATTTTAAATAGCAAACATGGCCTATATACTAGTGATTAAAAAAAATTGTTGCAATTTTCTTCATGCCTTAATAAAATAGGCACTTTTGTGGTGGTTCCATGTGTATTTGTATTTGTCCATACTTTTGATTATCTCTATGAAATCAAATTCATTGTGCTTTTTTGTCATTTATCTTCCTTAGGTTTTTTTTTTTTCTGTCCATTTGATTTGTTGGTTTTTACAACTGTGGATTTGTCAATTCCTCCTTGTATTTTCATCAGACTTGCTTTATATAATGCATATAGTTCAAAACTTATTTTCACTGCCAACTGTTGAAATACTGATTAAGTCTCTTTTAAAGCTTTGAATTCTGTTTGTCTCATTAACATTGCCAGATTTGATTTCCTCTTGTTACTATTCATTTTCCTGTTACCTCTGTGTAAGGTGTGAATCTGAAGAACAGTATATGGTTAGATTTTTAATCAATCCAACTGTATACTGGTTTTATGATTGGTACTGTATCTGGACTTATTCCACCATTTAGTGCTGCCGTTTTCTTTTTTTTTGCCGTTTTCTTACTGTCTTCTCTTTCTCAATATAGTGGACATCTACTGCTGTTGTTCCTTTATCAGTATAACATTCCCCTTTCTTCTCGCCATATTCTCCATTTTCTATTTTCCTTGGGAGAACATATGGTTTGGATAGACCTGACTTATGTCCAAGTTTAGTTCTAGGCCTAACCCCTTCAGAAATTGGTTTAGGGATTAGACCCAAACCAAGCCAACAAGAGCTGATGTGACATGAATCCCAAGCTTTTGTTAGAATTTGTGGGAAAGAGATTTTTCTCTTTTCTCTGAACTTGAAGCTATTAGGTGATCATCTTGCTACTACATATGAAAATCTCACCCAAAAGTAAAAGAATGAAAGAAAAACATATCCAAGAGATGAAAGAGATAATGTCCTACTTTTATGATTCTATAGAGTCTCTATAGTCAATACTATCTACTATCCCTGGACTTTTTGGTTCTATAAACCAATAATTTCCTTTTTATTTATGCTTTTTTTTGGCTTATGCCAATTTGAGTTGAATTAGGTCACTTGCCACCAGAAGAATGCTGATTAACACATTTGTCTTTTAGCAGACTGAGTTTTCTTTACTCATCTTGTTTTCAATTAATCATCTATTGTGTTTTTCTAAAACTGATTTGAAAGTTTTTCATTTTATTTTTCTTCTTCCAGTGATTGACCTTAAATTTTTGACAGACATACTTTAACTCTGTGGTCCTCAACCCTGGGTCCACGGCCTGTTAGGAAACAGGCTGCGCATCACTGCCTGAGCTCCACACCACCTCCCCCCACTTACGGTTCCCCTCTCCCCTGAGGTCCATGGAAAAATTGTCTTCTATGAAACTGGTCACCGGTGCCAAAAAGGTTGGGGACCACTGCTTAACTCTAGTCATTGTTAGAGAAATATAAATTTATTAGTATCTATTATATTCTCCACTCTAATAAGGATAAGAACCACAGCATATTACCTCAACTATTTTTTCTCTCTTATGTTAACAATAGCTATGATCAATATTTAGTCCTAAGAATAAATTTTACTACTTTCATTGTTCATGATTGTTTCTTATATCCCATGATTTCTTCTAGGATCCATTTACCTTCTTGCTGAAGAATATTGTTTAATATTTTTAAACTTTTTTGCAGACTTCTAAAAGTCTGGAAATGTCTTTGTTTGACCCTCACATTTGAGTAGGAACAGAATTCTAGGTTCAAAGTTATTTTCTTTGCAGTACTTGAGTGATTTTGTTCCATTTCTTTTTGTGTGCACTTTTCTCTGGTAGGTTTTTAGCTCTTCTATGTTCTGAAATGTCACTTCATTGCAGGGTAAACAAACTATAGTCTGTGGGCCAAACCTATCTTGCTAATGTTTCGGTATAGCCCATGAGCTAAGAATAGTTTTACCTTTTTAAATTTGAAAAACAAAATCAAAAGAATATTTTGTGATGTGAAAATATGAAATATCTCAGTGTCTGTTATTAAAGTTTTATTGGAACATACCACATGCCTTTGCTTACATATTACCTATGGCTGGTGAATAGTTGCGGCAGAGACCTACAAAGCCTACAGTATTTACAGTGTGGCCAGAAAAAATTTGATTTCTGCTCCTGTCTACTTTTTAATTGCTTAAACAGGTAAAATTATGAGTATTATTTGGCTATTATTTCTATTGCTTTCTGAAAGGATTTCTTACCCAGTATCCCGATCACTATCCCAAGTCAGAAACTTTTCAGCTGTGTCCATTCTATTAATATTATTTAGTCCAGTGACTGCATTTTTCATTTAAAAAAAATTTCTAAGAAACTGGCTTGTCTTGCTTCAGGTGTATGACGTTCTCTCTTATCCATCTGAAAATAGTAAATACAATCATTTTGACGTCTTGTTCTGATTGCTGTATTGTGTCTCCTTCCAGAGGTGTAAGGAAGTTGAGTATTATAGGTATTTCTCAACTGTTTGATATTTGTCCTCTTTTCTATGTAGTTGAGAACAGACTGCTGCCTCATTGGCTGCTTAGGAAGAGGTGGGGGGGTTGTTTGTGTTTTTAATGAGAATGGGGGTGAGGTGGGAGTGGGGGATGGGATGTGCTGTTGGGGTATGGATATTTCACTGGCTGGGATTTCTCTGTTCCAAGGTCCCCACTCATTGCTTTTGTGTTTCATTTAGGGGTAGGATGGGATATACAGGGTCGACCTACTTGGACGCATCTCCTCCTGGTCTTGCTATTGGTTTTGGTCGAATTCAGGTATGGATCATTAAGTGCTGCTCCCATTATCAGTAGCAATTATCATTACAAAGAATCTAAGCTGCTGGCTCCTTCAATCTGATCCCATCTGCTTTCCTTCTTTTAGTGGTCCACTGAAAAGTTTCTCTTCTTACTTTAAGAGGCGCTGTCTTATTTTTATGTGGTGTGAGACTGAAACTACAGCATACTTTCAGTCTACCTCCTTGAAATAAGATGCTGGTCTATATTATTGCTACTTTTTAGAAGTCCACTGAAGTTTTGTTTGTGGCCTAATACGTATTTTGTAAATGGTCTACAGACATAAATCACAAAGGTATTTTTATCACAAAGGTATTTTAAAAATAGTTTAGGGAATAGTTTACTGTGTCTGCAAATATAGGTTTCAATTTCTCCTTCTCTTTTGAGGTTTCCGTTCAAAAATCTGATGTTATCAGGACAGCTTTTTTTTTTAGGTCTTAATTCTTTTTATATCCAACCTTTGTTGTTTTTTGGTTGTTGTTATTCCATAATTGAATCTTTTTCTTTTAATAACTGAGTTTATTCGTTTTATACTCACTGATCTAGAAATATTTGCCTTAGTTTTGTCATCTTTACTTTATGCTACATAAACTATGCTGTGTTTTTCCTTTGTGTATACATGTTTTCTGATTCAATTAGGAAATTTAGAGTCTGGCTTTAGTTTTTCAAATGTTTACTTTAAGAATATTAATTGAATGCCCAACTTGATTTATCAGCTTTTGAGGATCTCTGTTGAGACCCTGCTGATGAAACTTACACATGTATTTTCTTCTTCCTTGGTATCTCCCAATTTCAGTTACTTCTAGAATTTACACATATATTTCTTCTTCCTCTTCACATCTCAATTTTAGTTACATTATGTTTTCCAGAATATTATATTCTGTTCTCTTTTAATGCCCTTAGCTGTTTTGCTTCATTTCTACATTTACATGGACAGAATGCTATTATTTCTTTTCTACCATAGCTGCTCCATGTCTTTGTTTTTTCTTTTTATTTCTTTTAGAGACAGGGTCTTGCTCTGTCACCCAGGCTGGAGTGCAGTGGCAATCATAGCTCACTATGACCTTGAACTCCTGGACTCAAGTGATCCTCCTATCTCAGCCTCCCACGTAGGTGGGACTACAGGTGAGTACCACCACACCCAGCTAATTTTTTTGTAGAGACAGGCTTTTGCTATGTTGCCCAGGCTGGTCTCAAACTTATAGCCTCAAGAGATCTTCCTATCTCAGCCTCCCAAAGTGCTGGAATTACAGGCGTGAGCCACTGCACCCAGCCTCCGATTCTGAGCTCTTTATTTTGGTTTGTCTCTTGGTTTTATGATTATGTCCTTTTTTTAAAAAAAGAACTCCTTTACAAAGAGAAATGAATTTATATTACTTTCAGTTCGCACATGTTTGAAAATATATATCCATCTGTGTCTTTATGTGTGAATGCCAGCTTGGCTTAATATAAAATTCTTAGTTATAGGATTTATTTCTCTGAGAAAGTTGTAAACATTGTTTCATGGTCTTTCTTATTCAGTTTTACTGTGGAGGTATCTGAAGAAAGGCTGACTTTTTTTTCCCTTGTCTGGTGACTTGCATTTGTAAAAAATGGAAAAAAAATACCCCAAAACTCTAAATAAACCTTTATTCATCCTTGAATTCCACTAAAATCACAATGCATATCTGGGGTCAATCACTGCTCACTATCAGTATTTCCTAGATATGGCATGATTTCTCTCCATTCATATTTAGGTTTTATTTTATTTCAAAAAAAACTTTGGCATTATCTTTGAATATTTTTTTCTAGTCTGTATGTTCTGTTTAATACATATAAGTCAGATCCCTTTTGTTTTCCGTACATACGCCTTCTTTTCTTTCTTTTTTTTTTTTTTTTCAATCCTTCCTAGTCATTCTTTATTGCCCCTCAACAGAATTTCTCTTTTGCCCCTCCCATAACCCATTTTACCAGAAAGGTCTATAAACTTTTGAACCCTACTGGGGAGTTGAATCTTCATTTTCTGAGGGTTTCCAAGTATATACATTAAAATAAATTTGTATAGTTTCTCTCTTATTAATCTGCTTTATTGAGTTGATTTTTCAGCAAACCTTCAAGGGTGAAGGGGAAGTTTTCCCTTTGACCCAACAGTTACAAGTTTATGGTTTAGAACTAGATATTTCTCTAGGTTCAAATACAAACTCTGTTACCAGAAGTTTGGCACTTGTCCTTGAGGCTGCATCAGAAGAATGAGGACAACTAGTTTGAGGAGAAGGAAAGATAAGTTTATTAATTTGCCGGCTAATGAGGATGTTGGCAGACTCCCATCTTAAAGTACCAACGTCCTCCCCTAATTTTCTTTTGGATGCTTTTTTTGATTCTTTCTATTAATTTTACTTGATCTTTCCAAGCCTTCTTCCTTGTCCCTATATTTTCTTAATGAAAGTTAAAAAATACACATCCACAAAATGCTTTTAATGCTTATATGGAATTGCACTGTGTATGTGTACTATAATTTCTGTTTTTGAGACAGGGTTTGGCACTGTCACTGACTAGAGTGCACTCATGTCATCATAGCTTGCTGCAACCTTAAACTCCTGGGCTCAAGCAATCCTCTTGCCTCAGCCTCCTGAGTAGCTGGGACTACAGGTGTGTGTTACCATACCTGGCTAATTTTTTGTATTTTACGTAGAGACAGTGTCTTGCTATGTTGCTCAGGCTGGTCTTGATTGAATTCCTGGCCTCAAGTGATCCTCCCACCTCGGCCTCCCAAAGCGACAAGATTATAAGCCATGTAGTATAACTTTATTAATCTTCCCATTAGATACTTCGTCTCCAATTTTTTGCTATTATTAACATCCACATATGTTCTTAACTATAGCAGTGTGGCTTCATTAGATCAGTAAACAAACCCTAATTCCTAGCATGGAAGCTTAATGCCAAGAAACTTTAAATAATGCTTATGAATCCACTTTCCTGTCTTCTCTTCTGATGAAGTTAGGCTTAAGATACTCAATGCATCATGAATGATTTTTAGGGTTTCTAGGTCATTGCCATAAAAATGATACCCCACGTTTGTGGCTAAGCAGATTAAAGCAATCTCTAGATTAAAGAAAGTGGGCCAGGTGTGGTGGCTTACACCTATAATCCTAGCACTTTGAGAGGCTGAGGCAGGAAGATTGATTAAGGCCAGGAGTTGGAGACCAGCCTGAGCAAGAGAGAGACCCTGTCTCTACAAAAAAATAGAAAAATTAGCTGGGAGTGGTGGTGTGTGCCTGTAGTCCCAGCTCTACTCCAGAGGTTGAGACAGGAGGATTGCTTGAGCCCAGGAGTTTGAGGTTGTAGTGAGCTATGATGATGCCACTGTACTCTAGCCCAGGGGACAGAGTGAGACCTTATCTCCGGGGGAAAAAAAAAGAAAGTGGTTTGGTGATGGCTTATTCAGCACTCTCAAAAAAGATATTAAAGACTTAATGGCAGAGGTACAAAATGATGCAATCTATAATATATAGAGAACTATCTGACATCATCTGTTGGGCTGGGCTGAATATTTTCTGTTTATCCCTCCAGATATACTCTTCCTCTAGGCTGTGCCCCAGGAGGCTGACCTAAATAGACCACATCATTGGGCTCCCTTTTCTTCTGATTTCTGATTTGAAGTCAATGTGAGACACTAGCAGGATACTGAAGTTTATGAAGAGAATGAAGTTGGGTATTTATTCTAGCAGCTCCCTCTCAGCTGAGTTGCCACTGGTTGGCTACATCATGTTATTAAAGGTCACAGGTCCTGTCGGGTGACCCTCTTCATATAGCTATTCTCTTTGGGTTCTGGTGATGGTTTCATCTCCTTGTCCCTTTAGGCCTACAGATGAAAATGGCTCCCTATTGTTGCCAGTTCTGGGTGTCTGCATTATTTCTGTTTCTCTGAAACTCTTACGTCTTTGCAAACTCTTTTTAGATACCTAGTTTGAGTATGTTGTTTGCTACACTTCTAGGAATTTGTCTTATATATAAGATGATTCATTGCAACATTATAATTTCTACTAGTGAAATATTAGAAATAATAATGTCCATCACCACAGGACTGTAAAATAATGATATAACTATGCAGTGGAACATTATGCAGCTGTAAAAAACTATCATTCATTAGACACATCTATGGAATAATCTCTGATATACTGTTAAGTATGGAAAAAGCAAAGTATCAAACAATAAATATATGCTGCCATTTGTGTAAGAAAAAAGGAAATAAGAAAAGAATGTATATGTATTTCCATATATATGGAGTAAGAGTCTTTGGAAGGATATATAAGAACACGATAACACTTGTTGCCTCTGGGGAGAACGGGACAGTAGGAAACTTGTTACTATCTTTTTGTTTCTTTGAATATTATTATCATATGAATACTGCCTATTCAAAAAATGCATTACATTAATGATAAGCCTTAGAGAAACAATGACTAAGGAAGAATTAGAGGAATTGCTGAAAAAGTCACTAGAAGATGGTGGAAAAAGTCAGCAAATTATAGAGTTACTGAAATCCAAGCAGTCAAATTCTTGGATAATTTAATTTCTTAACATGGTCCCTTTATGGAATTATGCCCTGACTAATATTAATTATAGGTAGAATTTACTTCCTGTACTGGGTTGAATGCACAAAACCATGTATGATAAAGATCTGTTTTAAACATGATCATTTTTATTATTTAAAGGAGCTTCAGTTCCTTTAGTCTCCTCCTCTAGCTACAGGATTTATTGATACCACTAAAATAGCAGTAATGACTGCTCAGTGATCTTGGTTTCCAGTGAAAAGGTGCAACTCCATTAAAGGAAATGGGGCATGAGAAGACTTTGTCAGGAAATTAGAGAAAAGAAGACTGCTGGGGATTTATTCATTTAACTAAAGTTGGTTAAAAAATCATATTTTTAGGCTACTCAAAAATGGAAAAAATAGAAAGGGATATTTTTCAGGTGGTTTTAATATCCTTGACATGGGCATCCCTGTTAAAAAGTTCTATAAGACAAAAGGAGACTCACTCACCCTTCTTGGAACTGCGCTTGTGCAGATTCCTCTGCGACAAGAGTCTCATACTCCTCAGCAGCAAACCGGTCCCAGTCAGAGGGCTCAGGCCCCTCGTTTTCAACATCCTAATTGGAAAGAGGGCAACCACAGGAAATAAAAATAATCAAAGACAAAGAATTGGAGATAGGTTTTCTTCAGCAGTATGCAACATATGTGATGACCTATCTGAAAAGTGTTTCATTTCAACATGTTAAAAGAAGTGTTAAGGTAACACTCCTAAGGTGATTTTTATACCTCAAATCACAAAATTATAACATTTAGCAGCTAGATTTTTTAGGTTAGATTCTTTAGCCTTGTATTTAGAGACCTTTCTCCAGTCCCCTCTCCCCTGGCACTTTGCACAGCAGCTGTCTGGAGTGACTTGTGGGTTGCACATGCCCACCTGAAATGTACCTTCCCCATACCCCTGGTTCTCTAGCAAATTTTACTATCTCTTTAAAAGCTAGCTTAGACACCATGTCATCTGTGATATCTTCCATGAAACGGCCCTTCTTTCCCAAATCACTTCCTTCTCTCTCTTGTAGATGCTTTGGTTGCCATCTTTTGCTCTTGTGTCGTCATCCCCATATTCCCAGTATCTCTTCAACACATTGCCTGGAATTTATTGAGCATTTTCTGACTAATAACATTCTTCGCAGATTAGAACAAATATCAATAATTACCATCTCTTATAAAAGTAAAAATTAGAAATGAAGGGGGAAAAAACCAATACATTTTCTTTCCCTTCTACAATGTCTTAGATTATATGTTCCAGGTAAAATGTCTTTCCAAATGGAAAATGAGTTAGTATTGTCTTAGGGCCCAGGGTCAGTTATGCCTAGAAAAATGTTAAGTACCTAAATATTGAATATACAGTGTATTAATTACTACTTTTAATCCATTTTAATACCCTTTTAACATTTCTGAAATTGCCATGAATCTTAGACTTAAAATTAGCAATGTTTTGGGGTTTTATTGCTTAGAGGAATGTAAAATAATGGGGCATGTTAAATTCAGTGAAATATAATATTGATGTTAGGCCAGCAATAACGTACCTTGATATGTTCTGAGATCAGCTGCAGACCATTTGTTTTTAGAAGGTGATATAATATTCTTATTATTTGGGTCAAACAGTTAAGGAACATGTAGAAGAAAAGAAGACTACAAAAGCTGCCTGTAGTTGTACAGTCACTATCGAAACAGTCCTTTTCTATCAACATAATTTTTATTTCTTAAACAGAGGGATGGTAAAAGCAAATGGTGATATTTGTTTATTGTTTCTGGACATGGATCATATGTCCAGGGTTTTCTGAGGGTCCATGGCTTTTGTGCATGGTGAAGGGTGCTCATCTTTATTCAGAGGCAGAGTGACATTCAAAACTGATAGCCATGCACAGCAATCATTAATACTTGAAAAAGTGTTATATTATACGAGAGCTATCTATCACAGAGAGCTTCTAGTTTTCATTATGATGGGGAAAGCTATTTACCATGGATTCCTTGTTAAGTGAATGGTATAATTAAATCAAGGTCAATATAGTTTTTAATATAGATACGCCTATTGATATATTTTTAAAAGTCAGAAGAACACATTTTTTTAAAAAATACTTTTTGTAACTGGTTTCTAATGTGGAAAGTGCTTAGGCAGATGCAGGTTACCGAAACTTGAAGATTAGCCGTGGGGAGAGATGTGCTCTAGGTCTTTTATTCTCTATTTTCAGTATTTGATGAAATGTTTTAAACATTACTTCTTTAAATACTGAGATTCCTACATGCATTTATTTGTTTATTTTTTTAGAGACACAGTCTCACTCTGTTACCCAGGCTGGGGTGCAAAGGAATGATTATAGCTCACTGTAGCCTCAAACTCCTGGGACCAAGTGATCCTCCTGCCTCAGCCTCCTGAGTAGGTGGGACTACAGGTGTGTACCACCATGCCTGGCTAATTTATCTCATTTTTTGTAGAGATGGGATCTTGCTATGTTGCCCAGGCTGGTCTTAAACTCCTGACCTCAAGTGATTCTCCTGCCTTGGCCTCCCACAGTGCTGGAATTATAGTCAGGAGACACTGTGCCCAGCCTAGAGACCATTTTAATATTAATATGAAGCACACAGCCCTGATACTGCAGTCCTCAAACAGAAGTTAAAATTATACTGGTACCTTCTGGACCGCAAAGGGATCTCTCTGTTCATGGTCTAAGTATTTCTCCAGATTAAAGAAAGTGTCATAGAAGATGTGAGCCATTCTGCACCTCTTCAGATCTCTTAGGGTTATTTTGCCTGCATAAAAACAAATTCGGTAAATTTCATCAAGAGCTGTTTTGGAAAGAGAAAAAAATCCTTAAAGTCTAAAAGTATACATATGTTTATTTTATTATAAAAATCCCATTTCTTTTTTTAAGTTGAGGTAAAATTCACATAACATAAAATTCACCATTTTAACCATTTTAAAGTGCATAGCTTTTGGTACACTCGCAATGTTATACAACCATCACCATCACTATCCAGTTCCATTAACATTATCATCACCCCAAAAGGAAACTCTGTACCCATCAAGTAGTCCCCTCTTTATTTCCCCTCACCCCCAAGCTCCTGGCAACCACTAATCTGCTTTCTGTCTCTATGGAAAAAATCCTATTTCCTTTTTTTTTTTTTTTCCCCAAGAAATTAGGTCTAGTTATGTTGCCCAGGCTGGAGTGAAGTAGCTATTCACAGGTGCATTCATGGTGCAATCATAGCGCACTACAGTCTTTAACTCCTGCCTTAGGCTCCCACGTAGCTGGGACTGCAGGCATACCATGCCCAGAGAAAAATCCTATTTGTTAAACGGCGGATTTGCCATCAATTGCCAGTTCTACATTAATAGTGAAGGAGAAACTTTAAACACTTCAGTACTTGGGAGGCCTGCACAGAAGACTCTGGAAAGTAGATCATTTAGGGTGGTCTAGGATTACGTGCCCCACTTTGTTACACAGGTGAACAGTGCAAATGTCCCTTTACTCTGTCTCACCATCGCTGGCTGGCTTCACCAAGTCAAGCATCTGGCACAATAAATCATGGAATGGCAAGGGCTCAATGCCCATGGCTTCCATCCGTTCACACTGCTCCTCGTAGAAGTACTCCAGCTCGTACATGGAGAGTACACCATCTCCATCCACGTCCATGCAGCGGAACCAATACTCAATGCTAGGAGACAAGGACACTCATTATCATGGGCCTGGTAAAGATCTTTTATTTACCCAGATTTACTACTGCCCCTGTTTCTTTTTAAATAAGAGTTACATACATGTATATGACTTAGACATAGTTTTACAAAGTTTGTTAGAGAAAATGGCAGACTCCTTCTTCCCTTTATTTTATCATCCTAGAAGCAACCACGTTTAACAACTGATTATTTTTCTTTTCACCTTCATATTTTCAGATAACATGTCTATATTACTTTCTTATATTTGTTTTAATAACTGTATTAATTTTACACTATGAAAGACGGGGTTTTAGATCTTTACCACTTCCCACCACTACATGCCTTTCCCATCCTCTTAATATAAATTTTTCAACATTCAGAGTTGTTTATAATTTTATTTTTCTTTTATCTCATATTTACTTAGTTTTCCATGTATTAATAATTCAACTTTCAAATCTCTGCCAGTTGTCTAAATCCATACTCAGTCCCATCAAGTATGCTACCAATTGTATGTTCTTGATGAATTTTACTGTGGTTCCTCTGGCCTGCTCTAATCTGAACTGCTAGGTCTCTAGGCTTAGTTCACAGTTTCATCTAAGGATTCCTTTCTCCTATTTCTTGTATCTCACATGTTCCTCATTCTTTTTTTACTTCCTTGTTTGATGCAGCACATTAGCTAGTAGCTTCTTGAAAAGGGAGCATGGCAGGTAAATTTTTTGAGATCTTGGATCTTTTTGAAAGTACCTTTTTTCTACTCTCTAACTTGGTTGGTATTTTGGCTAGTTACAGAATTAAAGGTTGGTGGTGCTTTTCCTTCAGATTTTTAAAGGCATTGATACATTTTCTTCTATCTATCCAGTGTTGTGGAGAAATCTAAAGCCGTGTTGAGATCTGATCCTTTGACTGTAACCTGTTTTTTTCTCTTTGAAGCCTGCATAGGTTTCTCTGAGTCTCTGGTGGTTTGAAATATCATGATGAAGTGCCTTGGTCTGGATCCAACTCATCTATTTGGCTGTGTTTTCTGAGAATCTATTCAATTTGGAGACTAGTAGTAACCTTCAGTCCTTGGAAATTTTCTTAAATTATTTTACTTTTTGCCTGCCCTCTTCCTCCTCACTGATTCTCCTTTTTTAGAACTCCTGTTATTCAGATCTGTATGGTCCAATATGGTAGCCACATGTGGCTTTTGAGCATTTCAGATGTGGCTAGTCTAATTTGAGATGGTTTCTAAGTGCAGATTTTGAAGACATGGTATGAAAAAAAGAATGTAAACATCTTATCAATATTTTATATTACATGTTACAAAGATAACATTTTAGGGTAAGATAAATAAACTAATTTCACATATTTCTTTTTACTTTTTCATGATGGCTAAATTTTAAAATTACATACGTGACTTGCATCATATTTCAATTTCTAGTTATATTGGACTTTTTGGCCTAGTTCTCCAATTTTCATATCTTATGTCTATTTTCTACCACTTCATCTTTTTAAAAATTGTTTTGTGAGGTTTACTTAGCTTTACCTTCTAAACATTCTGTTTTTTATTTCTGCTATCATAGTTTTGATTTCCCAGAGTTTGTTTTTTTAGTTTCCTGAATGCTCCTGGTATAAAAAGTACTATTTTGTTCATGTTCTGTGAATATAATTTCTTTTCATATCTCTGAGATGTTAATCACCATTTCTTTTTTGTTGTTAAAAGTTTTCTTTTCTCTGCAAAGTCTCTGTTTCATCTAGGTTACCTATCCCCCAGCCCCCGCCCATTTGTTTTGGTCTCTGTCTTTTATGTGAGGCTTTACTCAGGTATCTAGTGATGCTTTATTTTCTGTTCATATTTAAGAATAGGTGCTAAAAAGCTGATTAGAAGTTCTATCTGTGGCATTGTTGACTCTGGGCTTTACTGTAAAATGATCTGACTGGGTTCTTTCCTTGGGGATAACACAATGTCAAATCTTCGGGTCTTTATTCTTAGGCTGGTCAGATTCCCTGGAAAAGCATCTTTTAGTTGGAGGATCAGGGCAAGTTGATTGTAAGTTGGGTGAGGAATGAAGACTGGACATCCAACATTCAGTACGCATGTACTAATTTAATCTGTTTTCAATATGGCATCCATACCTTCAACAATGCTCACTCTCCCCAGTAGACAGGGTCTCTATTTTATACTTTCCAGGGAATAAAGCATCAGTTTTATGCCAGGGTAGAGGACATGATCCAGAGACTGTTTCTTTAAACAAATTTTCTGCAAACTCTCCTGTGTTTTTGGCTTTACCTTCACATTACCCCTCCTTCCAAGGTTCCTGGTACCCCTGAGTCCTGAATGTGTACAAGTTTTGCTGGGTATATCTGGTTGCTTCTTGTTTTTTTCCTCTGCTGGCTTAGGATTTAGGTAGTCTGCTAAGTTTATTTGCTTTCCAGTTTCTAAACCTTTTTTTAAAAAAATCTCTTCTTCTATTTCCTTTATTATTGTGGGTTTATTCCTTAAAAAAATCTCTTTACTGGCATTTTAGTGGGGTTTCAAGAGGAATGAAAATTACTAAGTGTGGTTAAGTTGCTGTCTTCACTCAGAAACCTATTCACTCTTTATTATGGTCACTTTATCATATAGCACTGTCACTTAGAGTAGCATCTATAGCTGTGTCATCAATTAATAACAGAATACGAAGCCAACAGCATTAATTGGTAATAGGGAACAATATTTTTCTAGAGACATAAATACATGGTGAAATAAAACTTCTTTCTCAAGAGAAGATTCTCAGAGACCCTTGGTCAAATTCCCATTTGTAAGCCTGAAACCATAATAAGAACCACCACACATTTAATGGTTTCTAAAAATCTCTTTTGGGGAGAGAAAGGTGAAAATAACTAACTAAGTTGTGACTATTAACTGTTTTCAATTAAGTCACACTAAGATCTGTGTGTACCTTTCCTAAGAAAGATAAAAATTGCATCATTCTAACAAATTGAACAAGTGATACTTACAAAATTCTTTTAAGAAATATATTTTAAAAATTGTACCAGCTTGATATTTAATGTTACCATTAAATATCAGAAAGGACATTGACTAGGTCCAATGAGAGTAAGGTAATAGTTGGCTATGGTGAGGTCCCATCATAACTTATCTACTCCCATAATTATAAAAGGGGAGCACTTTGAAACAATCTCTCATTGTGGGAAAAACCTTGAAGAGATAGATGTCATAAGCAGAGGGCTGCAATAAATGGAATACTATCTATTGGTTATACCATTATGTCATTTTCCTCTTTTTTTTAGTAACGATTGTTTTACTACAAAAGGAGCAATGGACTGTCCTTTGGTCTCTAAGATCTCTTGGTGTCTTGAAATTCCTTATTACTTATCTTAAGAGAACCAAAATCAGGCCAAAAGGAAGAAAGTAAACCTTGATTTTGACAGGGACCTGTCAAAATCTTGAGTTTGACAATAGGAATGAAGTGAAAGGCAACTTATTTTACTGAGAAATATAACCTCAAGTATGTTAGCCACTTGCATATTCAATTAAGAATTAAGACTCTTTTGAGTCTATACAATTAGTAAAGCTAAAGCAAAACACTTCAGTTCTTTGTAATAGCTCATGAGAGAGGAAGAAAACTAGACTGCAAAGAGATAGACATACTGCTTGAATATTTGCCAAAGATAAGCAGCCTTAAAATCAGAAGGATGTGGTAGATAAATCAGATGTAAATCTGTGAATATGAGAGAGCATAAGGATCAACATACAAAAGAGAGATGTTTTTAGTCATAGACCTAGAAAAATGAAACAGGCTGCCTCAGTGGATAGTTATCGGTGCCTGAAAAGTTTAGAAGCAGGGGCTGAATAGACGGTTAAACATATGTAGGACATGTTCGGAGGGAATTTTCTTATTGCAAGTACTGGATAATCTCTAAAGTTTCTTCCAATGAAGATATTCTATTTTTCTTCTTATGAAGGTAACTTATCTTCTCAGAACCTAAAGTAATGACCACATTGTAGCGCAAGTGGAAAACAGAAAAGCACACAAAAGGAATAACTATCCAGAGAGAACCAGTGTTAAATTTCTGCTATATTTACCACCAATTTTTGGTTTTTCAAAGCATAAAGCATTAATGACAAATTGTAAAACTGTAGACATAAACCAGATTACTTTTTGCCCTTGTTCTTAGAC
This sequence comes from Indri indri, assembly GCA_004363605.1. Taxonomy (NCBI): domain Eukaryota; kingdom Metazoa; phylum Chordata; class Mammalia; order Primates; family Indriidae; genus Indri; species Indri indri. The sequence goes on from RJWJ010003330.1 coordinate 54,232, forward strand.
TGGATGAAATTAAGTTCTGGACCAGCGTTTTCTTATCTTTAATATAAACTCCTATAAGCTATCCAAGAAGAAGGTTGTAGGAAACTCCATTATTGCTTAGGGAATAACTAAATGTATATTTCATTGCGTATTCATAATACATATATTAGTACCTAATACCTTAAAAGGCACTGGCCTAGTGCCTTCAGGCATAACAAAGCTGAATGAAATAGTTGCTGGAGATGACACATAGCCAGGTGACTTGACTGCAGAAGCAGAATATGATAAAAATAAGGACAGAAGGATTAGCAGCAGCCCCCAACCCTTTTGGCACCAGGGACCAGTTTCGTGGAAGACAATTTTTCCACGGACCAGGAAGGTGGGTTGGGGTGGGTGGTGGTGCGGAGCTCAAGTGGTAATGTGTGGCTGTTTCCTAACAGGCCACAGGGCGTGGCCCTGGGGTTGGAGGCTGCAGGTCATTAAAGGACATACCAAAAGAGGGTTTGCAAGAGCTTGTCCACAAAAACCAATCTATTCAAAGATATCCTCCATATCTTCCCCTGCCAGGACCAGGCATAGGAAAGACTCAAGATCCTAATTTTGTACACGGTATTTTACACAGGACTCAGCAAATTTTAGTCAGTGTATTATTTTTTTCATGAAACTCATTTTCCACCCATGTCTTCCGTAAGTCAGAACCTTGATTTCTGCCAAGTAGTGCCTATTACATTTTCTTAAACAAGACTTTGACTTTGATTGTACAGATGGACCTTGACTTACGGTTTTCTGACTTCATGTTGGTGCAAAAGCAATATGCATTCAATAGAAAATAGACTTCGAGTACTGACAACAACCATTCTGTTTTTCACTTTCAGTACAGTATTCCATAAATTACATGAAATATTCAATACTTTATTATAAAATAGGCTTTGTGTTAGATGATTTCATCCAACTGTAAGCTAAGTGCTCTGAGCATGTTTAAGGTAGGGAAGGCTAAGCTATCATGTTCAGGTAGATTAGATGCCAAAATGCATTTTTGACATATTTTCAACTTACGATAGGTTTATCAGAATATAAGTGGAGAAGCGTCTGTATAGATTCTCTTTCTTTTAATTATTTTATTTTATTTTATTTTTTTGAGACAGAGTCTCACTGTTTCCCAGGCTAGAGTGCCATGGCATCAGCCTAGCTCACAACAACCTCAGACTCCTGGGCTCAAGCAATCCTTCTGCCTCAGCCTCCCAAGTAGCTGGGACTACAAGCATGCACCACCATGCCCAGCTAGTTTTTTCTATGTATTTTTAGTTGTCCAGCTAATTTCTCTGTATTTTTAGTAGAGACGGGGTCTCACTCTTGCTCAGGCTGGTCTTTGTCCATTTTTTAAATTGGGCAGTCATTAAGTTGTAAATGTTGTTTATATATTCTAGATACAAATCCCTTATCAGATATATCATCTACAAATATCTTTTCCCATGCTGTGGGTTGTCTTTACTTTCTTGATAGTGTCTTTAAATTTCAAAATATTAAGGGGGTACAAATGGTTTTGGTTACATAGATTGCTTTTGTAATGCTTCAGTCATGGCTATAAGTGTGCCCATCACCCAAATAGTGTTCACTGTATCCTTTAGGTAGGTTTTTGCTCCCTCCCCCCAGCCTGATTTCTGAGTTTTATTTCCCTCTGTGCACATGTGTGCTCATTGGGTAGTTCCAATTTAATACCGAGTACATGTGGTGTTTGTTTTTCCATTCTTTAGATGCTTCACTTAGCAGAATGGTCTCCAGTTTCATCCAAATTGTTACAAATGGCATTAATTCATCCATTTTTATGGCTGAGTAGTACTAGGTATAGCACATTTTATTAATCCACTCATGAACTGATGGTCACTTAGGTTGATTCCACACCTTTGCAATTGTGAACTGTGCTGTAATAACATTGAAGTACAGGTGTCTTTTTGACAAAAAGACTTCTTTTCCTTCAGGTAGATACCCGGTAGTGGGATTGCTGTATTGAATGGTAGGTCTACTTTTAGTTCTTTGAGGATTCTCCACACTGTTTTCCATAGAGGTTGTACTAATTTGCATTCTCACCAACAGTATGTAAGTGTTCTTTTCTCTCTGCATCCATGCCAGCATCTATTGTTTTGGATATTTCAATAAAAGCCATTCTAACAAGGGTAAGGTGATATTTCATGGTGGTTTTAATTTGCACTTCCCTGATGATTAGTGATGCTGAGCATTTTTTCATATGCTTTTTGGCCATTTGTCTATCCTTTTTTGAAAAGCTTTTGTTCGTGTCTTTTGCCCACTTTTTAATGGGGTTTTTTGTTTTTTTCTTGCTGATTTGTTTGAGTTCTTTGTAGATTATGGATATTATGCCTTTATCAGAGGTATAGTTTGCAAATATTTTCTCCCATTCTGCAGGTTGTCTATTTGATCTGTTGACTATTTCCTTAGCTGTGCAGAAGCTTTTTAGTTTAATAAAATCCCATTTATTTATTATTGTTGTTGCTGTAATTGCCATTGGGGTCTTAGTCATAAATTCTTCACCTACGCCAATATCTAGAAGTGTTTTTCCTACATTTTCTTCTAGAATTCCTATCCATCTTGAATTAATTTTTGTGAATAGTGAGAGATAGGGGTCCTATTTCATTCTTCTGCATGTGGCTATCCAATTTTCCCAGCACCATTTATTGAATAGGGTTTCTTTTCCCCAGTGTGCTTGTTGTCTGCTTTGTTAAAGATCAGTTGGCTGTAGGTAGATGGTTTTATACCTGGGTTCTCTAATCTGTTCCATTGGTCTATGTCTCTATCTTTGTATCAATACCATGCTATTTTGGTTATTATAGCCTTGTAGTATAGTCTGAAGTCTGTTAATGTGATGCCTCCAGATTTGTTCTTTTTGCTTAAGATTGTTTTGGCTATCTGGACTCTTTTCCAGTTCCAAATGAAGCACAGACTTATTTTTTTAGATCTTTGAAGTATGACATTGGCATTTTAATGGGGATTGCATTAAATCTGTAAAAATCACATTGGGTAGTATGGACATTTTAACAGTATTGATTGTACTGATCCATGAACATATGTTTTTCCATTTGTTTACTAATCCTCTGTGATTTCCTTCCTCAGTGTTTTGTAGTTCTTCTTGTAGAGATCTTTCGCCTTCTTGGTTAAGTATATTCCCAGATAGTTCACTTTCTTTGTAGCTATTGTGAATGACATTGAGTCTTTGATTTGACTCTCAGCTTGACTGCTATTAGGATATAGAAATGCTACTGATTTATGTACATTGATTTTGTAACCTGAGACTTTGCTGAATTTTCAATTTATCAATATTTATCAATTCCAGGAGTGTCTTGTGGAGTCTTTGGGGGTTTTCTAGATACAACGTCATATTGCCAGCAAAAAGCCATAGTTTGACTTCCTTTTTCCCTATTTGGATACTTTTTACTTCTTTCTCTTGCCTGACTGCTCTGGCTAGAACTTCCAGCACCATGTTGAACAGAAGTGGTGACAGTGAGCACCCTTGTGTTGTTCTAGTTCTTAGGGGGAATGTTTTCAACTTTTCTCCATTCAGCATGAATTTAGGTGTGTGTCCGACATATATGGCTGTTATAATTTTGAGACATGTTCCTTCTATACCTCGTTTGTTGAGGGTCATGAAAGGGTGCTGGATTGTGTCGAACACTTTTTCTGCATCTGTTGAGATGATCATATAATCTTTCTTTTTGCTTCTGTTTATGTGGTGAATCACACTTACTGATTCACGTATGTTGAACCATCCTTACATCCTTGGGAATAAGCCCACTTAGTCATAGTGGGTTTTTTTTGATGTTTTGTTGAATTCGATTTGCTAGCATTTTATTGAGGATTTTGGCCTCTCTATCCGTATGGGATATTGGTCTGTCGTTTTCTTTTTTTTGTTGTGTCCTTTCCTAGCTTTGGTATCACGGTCATACTGGCTTCACAGAATGAGTTGAGGAGCATTCCCTCCTTCTCAATATTATGGAATAATTTCTGTAGTATGGGTACCAGCTCTTCTTTGTAGGTCTGGTAGAATTCGGCTGTGAACACATTTTGTCCAGGGCTTTATTTGTTGGAAGGTTTTCCATTACTGCTTTGAACTCACTGCTTGTTATTTGTCTTTTCAGGAGTTCTGTCTCTTCCTGAGTGAGACTTGGGAGGTTGTGTGTTTTCAGGAATTGTCCATTTCCTCTACATTTTCTAGTTTTGTGTATAGAGATTTTTACAGTATTCATGGATGACATTTTGTATTTCAGTAGTATCAGTTGTAATGTCTCCTTTTTCATTTCTGATTGATCTTATTTGGGTCCTTTCTTTTCATTCCTGGTTAATCTAGCAAGAGATCTGTTGATTTGGCTTATCTTTTCAAAGATCCAACATTTTGTTTCATTGATCCTTTGTATTAGTTTCTGTTTTCCACTTCATTTAGTTCTGCTCTGACCTTCATTATTTCTTTTCTTCTTCTGGCTTTGGGTTTGGTTTGCTCTTCCTTTTCTAGTTCCTTAATATGTGACATTAGGTTGTTAGTTTGTGATCTTTCTGTCTTTTTGATGTAGGTGCTTAAGGCTGTGAATTTTCCCCTGAGGAATGCTTTTGCTGAATCTTATAGATTTTGATACCTTGTGCCCCCTTTGTTGTTCAGTTCAAAGAATTTTTTGATTTCAATCTTAATTTCATTCTTGGCCAAAATAATCATTCAGCAGCATGTTAATTTCCATGACTTTGTGTAGGTTTGAATGTTTCTCTTGTGATTGATTTCTAGTTTTATTCTGCTGTGGTTGGAGAAGATACATGGTATGATTTCAATTTTTTTGAATTTGATACATATTTTGTAGCCTAAGATATGATCAATCTTGGAGAATGTCCCATGTGCTGATAAGAATGTATATCCACTAGTTTTGGGGTAGAATGTTCTGTAAATGTCTATTAGGTCCATTTTATTTAGAGTCCAGTTTAAGTCCACTGTTTATTTATTTTCTGCTTTGATAATCTGTCCAGCTCTGACAGTGGGGTGTTGAGATCCCTGGAAATTACAGTGGTACTATTTATTTCTTTGCTTAGCTCTAATAAAATTTGCTTTATGTATCTGGGAGCTCCTGTGTTAGGCACATATATATTTAGGATTGTTATGTTTTCTTGGTGAATTGCTCCTTTTATCATTATAAAATGACCTTCTTTGTCTTTACCTTTGTTGGGCTTAAAGTCAGTTTTATCTGATAGGCGAATGGCTACACCTGCTCTCTCTTGATTTCCATTTGCATGGAATATTTTGTGCCATCATTTCACATTGAGTCTGTGTAAGTAAGTCCAGCCCTTTCGCATCACCTGTTCCCACACAGACAGTTCCCAAAGCCTGGTCAGATTGCAGGGGTCCCTGGAAAACTTGTGTGATCACAAAGCTTGGACATTCCATCCAGGCTTCCTTCTAGGGAGAGGGACCAAAGAAGCCAGAGTGCCAACTCTCTTCCATTCAGACTCTTTTCCTCCCTTACCCCTCCCCCACCCACTGCAGCCAGGAGGGCAGATTGAACCAAGACTTTAGGGCTGGAGCTCCCTAAAGTGTTCAAAGGGATGCTATGGGCAGAGAAGTGGTATGGTGACTGCTTTCTCCACTCTGGGCTGTGGTCATGGGGGGTGAGGGGACTCTGAAGGAGCTGAAAGCCTGATACTTTATCTTCAAGAAGCTTGGGTTTGTGAGGGTGTAAAAGCTTCCAAGCAACTCGGCAACCCGCTGATTACCAAAGGTGTGTGGGGAGGAGAAACGAAACCCCCACCTGCCCCTTCGCTGGGCTCTGAGCTTCTCCTGGGTTGATCTTTGCTTATAATAATCTTCTCCACCCCCTTCCTGTTCTGCTTCACAACTTCTTTCTGTGAAGTCCCCAGGAGGCTCTGGCACTTTTTCCTCTCAACTACACCTAAGCTGTGCCCATCCCCCCTTCTCCTTTATCTGAAGCCCTTCCTTCCTTCCAGGACCATCTGGCAAGTGATATCTCTAGTCGGCCATCTTTTGATAGTGTCTCGAAGCACAAAAGTTTTAAATTTTGATGAACTCATCCATTTTTTCTTTTGTTACTTATGCCTTTGGTGTCAAGAGTTAGCATTTCCATTTTTGGAACCAAAAAACCCAACCAAACAAACAACAAAACCAAATAGCAACTACCTGGATTTTTTTAAGGAATTGCTTTGAATCTGTAGATCACTTTGGGAATTATTGCCACTTAACAATATTAAATCTTTGGATCCATGAACATGGGATGTCTTCATTTCATTTAGATCTTCTGTAATTTCTTTCAACAATGTTTTGTAGTTTTCAGAGTATAGTTTCTATACTTTTGTTAAAATTATTCCTAGGTATTTTATTCTTTTTGCTGCTATTATAACTGAAATTATTTTCTTAATTTTATTTTTTGGATTTTTCATTATTAATGCATAAAAATAGAATTGATTTTTGTATATCCTACAACCTTACTTAGCCTTTACTAAGTTCTAACAGTTTTTTAGTTGAGTTCTTCTTATGGTTTCTGATATATAAGATAATATCATATTCAAATAGATAGTTTTATTTCTTCCTTTCCAATCTGGATGGTTTTTATTTCATTTTCTTGCCTAACAGTCCTGACTAGAACCTCTAGTACTATGCTGAATAGAAGCCATGAGACTAGACATCCTTGTCTTTTCTCTTAAGAAGGTAGCATTCAGTCTTTACCATTAAGTAGTTGTTAGTTGTGGATTTTTCACAGATACCCTTTATGGGGTTGAGGACATTCCCTTCTAAGTTTGTTAAGTGGTGTGTGTGTGTGTAGTGTTTTTTTATCAAGAAGCAGTGCTGGATTTTTTCAGCTGCTTTTTCTGAGACTACTGGGATGGTTATATGGTTTTTATCCTTTGTTCTATTAACATGGTGCATTACATTGATTTTTAAGATGTTAAACCAACCTTACATTTCTGGGATAAGTCTCACTTGGTCATGGTATGTAATCTTTTTAATATGTTGTTGAATTCAGCTTCCTTGTATTTTGTTGAGCATTTCTGCACCTATATTCATAAGAGATAGTGGTTTGTAGTTTTAATATAATGTTGTATCTGGTTTTGGTATCTGGTGATATTTGGCCTCATAGATGAGTTTGAAAGTGTTCCCTCCTCTTCTATTTCTTGGAAGAGTTTATAAAGAATTGTTATTAATTCTTCTTTAAATGTTTGGTAGCATTCTTCAGTGGGATTCTTCAGTAGCATTCTCAGCTTGGTATTGTTTTTCCTATTTGGACTTTTTATTTCTTTTTGAGCCAGTTCTATAGTTTCTCTTCAGGAATTTGTTTATGTCTTCTAAGTTATCTAATTTGTTAGCATAAAGTTGTTCTATTATAATCCTTTTTGTTCCTATAACATTGGCAGTGATGTCCTCTCTTTCATTCCTGATTTTAATAACTTGAATCTTCTCTTTTATTTTCCTTAATCAGTCTAGCTAGAGGCTTATCAATATTGTTGATCTCTGCAAAGAAATCAACTTTTGGTTTAGTTGATTTTTTCTATTGTTTTTCTGGCCAGGTATGGTGGCTCACACCTGTAATCCAGCACTTTGGGAGGCTAAAGCGGGAGGATCACTTGAGGCCAGCAGTTCGAGATCAGCCTGGGCAACATAACAGGACCTTGTCTCTAAAAAAAAAAAAAAAATTCTATTGTTTTCCTATTTCTATTTTATGTATCTGTGCAAATCTTTATTCTTTCCTTCTGTTTGCTATGCTTAATTTGTTCTTTTGCCCTAGTGTCTTAAGGTGGAAGTTCAGGTTATTGATTTGAGATCTTTCTTCTTGTTTAATATATGTGTTTACAGCTATAAATTTCCCCTAGCACTACTTTATAAGTACCTCCCATAAGTTTGGTATATTGTGTTTTGATTTTCATTCATCTCAATGTTTTGGTATGTTGTGTCTTCATTTGTATCCCTTTCAAAGTATTTCTAATTTCATTTGTGTGTTCTTCTTTGACTCATTTAAACTATTGTTTCTACATATTTGTGAATTCCCAAATTTCTATTATTAATTTTAAATTCTAATCCATTGTGATCACAGAAAATGCTTTGTATGATTTCATTAATTTTATTTATTTAAATGTTTTATGGCCTACCATATGTCCTATCTTGGAGAATGTTCCATGCACATGTCAAAAGAATATGTATCCTGTCATTCTTGGGTGGAGAGTGTTATAATGTCTGTTAGGTCTAGGTGGTTTATAGTTTTGGTATAGTATTTATACTATTGTTCGTACTTCTGTTTCCTTGTTGCTCTTCTTTGTGGTTGTTTGATCCATCATTGAAAGTGGACCAATACCAGATGCAGTGGTTCATGACTGTAATCCTACCACTTTGTGAGGCTGAGGCAGGAGGACTGCTTGAGGCCAGGAGTTGGAGACCAGCCTGGGTAAGAGTGAGACCCAGTCTCTACAAAAAAATTAAAAAATAAGGTGGGTGAGGTAATATGTGCCTACAGTCCCAGCTACTTGAGAGGCTGAGTCAGGAGGATCGCTTAAGCCCAGGAGTTTGAGGCTGTAGTAAGCTATGATCATGCCACTGCACTCTAGTATGGGTGACAGAGCAAGACTCTGTCTCAAGGGGAAAAAAAAAGAAAGCTGGGTAATAAAGTCTCCAACGAGATTATCACTGTATTGTTTACTTCTCTCTGCCATTCTGTCAGTTTTTGCTTCATGTATTTCTGGGTTCTGTTAGGTGCATATGTATTTACAATTATAATGTCTTTCTGTTGGATTGGCCCTTTTGTCATATAAAATTGTTCTTGTTTCTCATAATGATTTTTGTATTAGATATTTTCTCTGATATCTATTATAGATATTCCAGCTTTTTTTGTGGCTGTTTGCATGATCTTTTTCCATACTTTTACTTTTTTTCTTTTCTTTTTTGACTTTTTAAATCTTTAAATCAGTGTCTCCTATAGACAGCATATATAGGTAGAGTACTGCCAATCTGAATCTGAAATGCTTGGGACTAGAAGTGTTTTGGATTTTGGATTATTTGGGATTTTCAAATATTTGCATATACATAATGAGATATCTTGAAATATGAAAATCACCTATGTTTCATACATACCTTATACACAAAGCCTAAAGGTAATTTTATATAATATTTTAAATAATTCTGTGCAGAAACAAAGTTTGTGAACATTGAACCATCAGAAAGCAAAGGTGCCACTATCTCAGCCACCTATGTGGGCAGTCTGTGGTTGTCTGGCATCACCATCATTCCTGCCTCTGAATTTTTATGCTATCAATAAGCAATCATTTTCTTACACTTATTCACACATAAGTACTTAACAGTAAAAAATATGACGTACCATTAATACAGTGAAAAAAATGTGTTCAGGGTAACTAAAGCAGCGCTGTAGCATCACCAGAATACCTATATCAGCTGTTTACCAACAGCAACAAGAAACAAGGGCAGGCTTTACGTCTCTACCTATGATGCTTTGTTTTGATTAAAAGGTTACTGTGCACTGTATTTTGCTTTTTTAGGTGTAAATAAACATGACAATCAGTTGAGGTACCAGAAAGTGGGTCCTTTAGCCATGAAGCATCCTGCTGGATGGTTTATTATAATGTTTCCTCTAGAATCATTTGCCTCATTAACAATGGTTTTTGTCTCAGAAGTCTCTTTTTGATTTTATAAACTGACATAATTTCTTTTTCTGTTACGAATGCATGATGCTCTGGTCCTTCAATAAGCTCATCACACGTTTTCACTATGTCACCTACAGGCACTTTTTCTGCCGTGTTAGCAATATCATCCTGTTGTCACTATTACCAAAATCTCCTTGATTCAGAACCATTTTGGCTATTTCACCATTGATCAATGGATGAACAACTGGGGTCTCATTATCAATATTAAAAAATTTTCAATAACCACTTCTTCCAGCTTACTAATGGACTCTGAAGGTATTTTTTTGCACATGTAAGGTCAGACATCATTTTTTTTCTCATTTGACTATGGCATCCTTCAAAGTCATCACCCTGTTCATTGTCATCACTGAACATAGCTGCAGGCCAGACGTTGTGCCAGGCACGCACAACTTTGTCTTTATTGACTGTGTTCCAAGCATTGGCAACAGCATATATGGTGTCCTTCATGTAAAACTACTTTTGAAAACCTGCATGGACACCTCTGTTCACTGCTGCTAGCATGCTATTGAACAAAATGTTTTTTTAATATTGACTCTTTGTTGATCTAAGGATACCCTGACCACATGGCTGAATAAATGAAGTCACATTTGCAGTAGAGTACATGGCATAAACGTTACTGTTGTTGTTATTATTTCTTTTTTTGAGACAGGTTCTCACTAGGTTGCCCAGGCTGGTCTTGAACTCCTGTGCTTAAGTGATCCTCCTGTCTCAGTCTCTCTTGAATATCTGGGACTACAGGGTGCACACCACTGTGCCTGGCTCACAAACATTATTTTTGATGAGAATTTCAGCTGGAGGATGAGCAGAACAGTTCCCAAGGAATAACAAAATCTTACAGGCAAGCTTCCTGGCTGTGAGCATGAGCCACTGGTACAAAACGTTTATGAAACCAATCAGAAAAGATGTCCCTGGTAATCCATGCTTTTTTGTTAGAATAATAATGTACTGGTAAGTCACTCCTTGAAAACAGCAAGGATGCAAGTTTTGCCTATCATAGCACATTTATGCTTATACCTGCTGCATTAGCACATCCCAGCACAGCTGTTCTAGCCTTGGCATCATTAATTCCTGTAGGGGCTGTCTCATCAGCTGTAGTCAGTGTCTTTTGGGGCAATAATGCCAAAATAGTGATGTTTCTATAGCATTATAGTACTTGTTCTGACATAAGATTTTTGTCAGCAATGACCCTGGCAAACTCATCAATAAATTTTTCCACTGCTTTGTGATCAGCAGGTGTTTTACTGCAAATCTTTAAAAAATTTCTGCAAACAGCCTGTTGAATATTCACAGTTACCTTCAATTTTCAGTTTATCATAATAGATTTTTGCTTATTTCACAATCAGTATACCATTAAATGGCATGTGTTCACTGCAATGCTGACAAATCTACTCTTTTAATACACAGTTGAGATCTTCATTTTTAGCTTTATGAAATGTTTTTCTATTTTTCATTGACTTCTTTCCATTCATCACTGTCAGCATAGAATTTCAACAATTTCTTCTTCTCCTCCTTCCAGTTATATATGGTAGTCATTCTAACACCATATTCTTCTTTAAGACTTTTCACACTTACACCACTGTCCAATTTCTCCAATAGCTTGACTTTCTATGCTATAAATGTAAATGCTTCCTCTTTTTCTTACCACTGTTATGGGGTATCTGCAGCCCTTTTTGACATTTTCAAATGGTAGTATCTTTCTATCACAGAGTAAAGAATAAGCAAAAAACACAATGAGTAATGCACATAGGTCTTGGGTCCATTTGAAGCATTATAGAGAACCTGCTAATGGGGTATCTGGCTTGCACACATGCCATTTTATCACCTTTGTGGGTGTGCTTGTGCTGGGGAAATCTATGGGTGAACAGAAAAGACACATTGCAGTTGAAGGGGATTGGAAGGGTCTTTTCCCCTTGGGTATGCTGAGTAACCTGTGTGTTATGCACCTGTGTTTTGGCTGCAAACTGTTACGACAGGTCAGATGTGGAATTTTCCACTTGTGGCATCATGTTGGTACTCAAAGTTTGGCATTTTGGAGCATTTCAGATTTTGGAGTTTTGAATTAGGGATGCTCAACCTGTAATTGTATCTAATCTGGTAATCTCTGCCTTTTGGTAGATGATTTGATCCATTCACCTTTAATGTTATTGTTGCTATAGTTGGATTACATCTGTTTTACTTTTTGTCTTCTGTACATTTTAACGTCTTTCCCTTTTTCTTCCTTTTTTTTTTTTTTTTGAGACAGGGTCTTGCTCTCTTTCGCAGGCTAGAGTGTAGTGGTGTCATCATAGCTCACTGCAACCTCAAACTCCTGGGCTCAAGTGATCTGCCTGCCTCAGCTTCACAAGTAAGGTGTGCACCATTATGCTCAGCTAATTTTTCTAATTTTTGTAGCGGTGGGGTCTCACTCTGTTGCTCATGCTGGTCTTGAACTTCTGGCCTCCTGTGATCCTCCTACCTTGGCTTCCCAAAGTGCTAGGATTATATGTGTGAACCAATGCACCCAGCCCCCCTTTTTTTATATTAAGTGAATATTTTCTAACATTTTAATCCTTTAATGATTCTTTCACTATGTATTTTTTTAGTTAATTTCCTAGTGGTTGCTCTAGAGCTCACCACATACATCTTAATTTATCAAAACTGACTTCAGATTTATATTAATTTAATTCCAGTGAGATACTGAAATATTACTCCTATATAGCTCTATTCCTTCTTCCCTCTTTTTGTACTGTTATTGTCATACAACTTACATCTATACATATTAAAAACTCAACAGTAATTACAGTTATAATTGTTATAATTACTACTTAATATGATTTTATGTTTTTTAAAGAAGCTGAGAGAAGAAAGGGAGCAAGTATATATTTACAGAATTTGTTATATTAACCTTAACTACCATTCTGGTTTTCTTCATTTGTTCCTGTGGAGTAATAGGGGTTCCAGAAAAACAAAAACATGGGTGGGAAGTATTTGAGGAAAGTTTTTCCATAATTAAGGAACTATGAAACATAAAAAATGAAAGATTGAGATTGAGAGGGTTAAAAGAACATCAAAAAAGTGAAAAGAAAAAATGCACATCTTCAAATCTTTGGAAATTTAGGTAATGTAACTGAAACCACCCCAAGCCTTCAAAATAATGCATTAATGACAAATTATACACATGCATACTTACTGGTATGGAAATGTACTATATGTGGAAAAATGTGTTAAAAAACGATATATAGTATAATTCCATTTATCATACCATATCATTTGGGGCAGAGAGAAAGAGGAGGAGAAAAGGGAGGAAAAGGGGAAGAAGGAGGAAGAGGGAATAAGAGGAGAGGGAGGAGGATATACACCAAAACGTTAACTATGGGTCATGGAATTATGAATGAATTTTATATTAAGGTTTTTGATTGCATGTATTTTATAATTTTTAATACTTATTTTAAGCAAAAAGAACAAATTGGGAGGCATCAGTCTGCTAGACTTCAAACTTTACTACAAGGCTATAGTAACCAAAACAGCATGGTACTGAAACAAGAACAGAGAGATAGACATTTGGAATAGGACGGAGAACCCAGATATAAAACCATCCTCATGTTGTCATCTAATAAATATACATTGGGGAAAATAATCCTTATTCAATAAATGGTGCTGGGAAAACTGGATATCTACATGCAGAAGACTGAAACTGGATCCCCACCTCTCATAAAAATCAACTCACGATGGAAAACAGACTTAAACCTAAGGCGTGAAACCTTAAAAATTCTGGAAGAAAATGTTGGGAAGACTCTTTTAGACATCGGCCTCGCCAAAGAACTTATGAAGAAGACCCTCAAAGCAATCACAGCAGCAACAAAAATAAACAAATGGGACCCGATCAAATTAAAAAGCTTCTGCACAGCCAAGGAAACTATCATTAGAGCGAAGAGACAACCTATAGAATGGGAGAAAATTTTTACTTTCTACACATTCGATAAAGGGCTGATAACAAGAATCTACATAGAACTTAAGAAAATCAACAAGAAAAAAATCAAACAACCCTATCAATAAATGGGCAAAGGACATAAACAGAAACTTCTCAAAAGAAGACAGAATAATGGCCAGCAAACATACAAAAAAGTGCTCAACATCTCTAATCATTAGGGAAATGCAAATCAAAACCACAATGAGGTATCACCTAACTCCAGTGAGAATGGCCTTTATCAAAAGGTCCCAAAACAACAAATGCTGGCATGGATGTGGAAAGATTGGAACACTCTTAACACTGCTGGTGGGACTGCAAATTAGTACAAACTCTGTGGAGAGTAATTTGGAGATACCTCAAAGAGCTAAAAATAGAAATACCATTTGATCCAGCAATCCCACTACTAGGCATCTACCCAAAGGAAAAGAAGATGTTTAATAAAAAAGACACTTGCACTCGAATGTTTATAGCAGCACAATTCACAATTGCAAAGATGTGGAAACAAGCCAAGTGCCCATCAATACATGAGTGGATTAATAAAATGTGGTATATGTATACCATGGAGTACTACTCAACTACAAAAAACAATGGTGAACTAGCACCTCTTGTATTATCCTGGATAGAGCTTGAGCCCATCCTTTGAAGTGAGGTATCACAAGAATGGAAAAACATGCACCACATGTACTCACCATCAAATTGTTACTAACTGATCAACACTAAGGTGTTCAGGTGGTAGTAATACTCATTGGGTGCTGGTCAGGTTGGGGGGTTGAGGGGGATAAACTCACACCTAATGGAAGTGGAGCGCACAGTATGGGGGAAGGGCATGCTTGTAGCCCTGGCCTGGGTGAGGCAAATGCATTAAATGTATCCTCATAATATCCTGAATTAAAAAAATAAATTAATTAAAAAACAATGTGTATGTCATTAAGCAATAAACTTAAAAATTTAATCCAGGAGAAATGTGCAAAACATATGAAAAAGGCAAGTCACTTGAGATGAAATAAAAATGGCCAAATACATAAATTCAGCCTCTCTAGTAATCAAAGAAATATAAATTGACAGTTTATTCTTAATTTCTCAAATTGGAAAATATTTTTCAGAGGAAAATACCTACTGTTAGTAAGGGTTCTAGGAAATATGCTCAATACCTTGTTGATAAAGATATAAACTGATACCATTTTTCTTTTTTAAAAATATGCCTACCCTTTAACCTAGCTATTACTTTTCTGAGAATTTATTCTATGGAAAAAACTGTGGATATAACAACTATTTAGCTGTAGCTATTAGAAGATATTTAGGAGGGCATTCCATAAAAAATTTGGGGTATACGGCAATTCAGATTTAATCCAATGGAAATAATCTGAAAGTACAAACAGTATGTAAAAGTATATGGGTTAAATGTCCCTAATCTGAAAATTGGGAATCCAAAATGCCCCAAAATCCAAAACTTTTAAGCACTGACAAGACACTCAAAGGTCATGCTTTGGGATGCTCAACCGCTAAGTATAATGCAAATATTCCAAAATCCAAAAAAAATCTGAGATCCAAAAATATGGTCCCAAGCATTTTGGATAAGGGATACTCTATCTGTATATGAAAAATAACGAATGCTAACTTTTAATGAAGTTTTTTCCCCGGGTATTAGAATTACTAGTATTACAATTTATTTTCTTCTGCTCACCTACGTTTTCTAATTACCTATAATGGACAATAAATTATTACTTTTGAAATGGATAACAGTCATTTAAAAATAATATAACAAGCTGCCAGAAGAAATAGCTTATTTTTTTCTATTTCAACAAATATTTCTGCAGAATATATTCAACATTTAGGTAACTTTTTGAACCAATATGAAGACAGTTGAGTTGGTTATATCTGCAAGCACCATGGAGGACTGCAGCCCCTCCCTCCTTTGGTACTGAGCACAAACAAACTATTGTGTTACACAAGCTAGGGATAAAAAGAAGTAAGGCAACTAGATTTTTGGTTTAAATGAGAGATAGCAAGGGGAGAAAAAGATGTGTAAATTCACAATTATAAATCAAAGTATATTTGACAGCGTCAAGGAAAGGGAGTGATGATTTCAACTGAAAGAACAAAGACATGTTCTTATACACTAATCATCTATGATTTGCTTTTCTTTCCTCTCTCCAGTTTACCACTGAACCATTGAGATCATAAAACTAAAATTCACCTTATCTATTCCCACATACTATATAAATCCGTACTAGTCCTACTTATCCCTCAGGGTCCACTTACATGTCACTTCACCTTTGTTTCTGTGGGTAATAGCACTTCTGTTGATATGCCTATGTCATGAATTCAGTGCCTATTCCCTTTCTTATACTGAGAGCTCCAACAGGACAGAGACTAAGTCCAATCTAACTTAGTATCATCAGGTTGAGTCAGCTTCACAGGGTATGCATCATGACTTTTTCAAGCTTTGTGCATGTGTTTAACGTCTTGGCAAAGGAAACTTAGAAGTCATACCTGGTAGGGTTCCTTTTGTCTTCCTCAGAGATCAAAAACCAAACAAAATCTGCATAGCTCATTCTTCCCTCTTTCTGTACAGTTTTTCCCCTGAAGAAAATACATGG
This sequence comes from Indri indri, assembly GCA_004363605.1. Classification (NCBI taxonomy): domain Eukaryota; kingdom Metazoa; phylum Chordata; class Mammalia; order Primates; family Indriidae; genus Indri; species Indri indri. The sequence goes on from RJWJ010003330.1 coordinate 70,468, forward strand.
TTATAAAATTTCCTGAGTAATTACTCAGATACATTTAGTAGAATGATGGACTAAGAAATAAAGTAACATCCTTCTTTGGAAATTTAGTTAAAATTTTTAAAAATGTAGAATGCTGGATGCCTCATAAAGGGCAACCCTTCCATGGCATATCTTCTTTTCAGAGGCCTAGAGGGTAAAATCAGAAGGCATCTGGCAAATGTGAAGAAAAGAAATCTGGTTTCTAATTTGAATGCAAATAAATAATCACTGGGATCAAATACTGTTACCTGTATTTAGATGTAGGATTAATAGTCATATTAAAGAATTACTGTCTTATATAATATTAACCATGAGTATGTTTTATAGGATATTATTTGGCCTAGTAGCACTGCCAAATTATGCAGGAAGTCTTGCTAAAATGAGATTGTTACAGTATTACTTGCAGTTCATTTTTAAACTCAGATTTTGAACTACTTCTTACCTTGTTACTGCTCCAGAGAATATTCTTTCAATAATTCTGTTTGATGAAGCTAAATATAAATAAGAAATTACAAAGCTAGTTAGAAACATATTCCACAATGGTAATACTTTTAGCAAATTTATTTTTATTAGCTATAAGGTAAACCATAACAATCTTCCATCATGAGAATATGACTAAGTTTTTCTTATGTATGATTTATACTTTTTGGAAGAATTTGAGGTAGCTTACCATCCATTAATCAATAATTTTTAAAAAGAACAGGCAAATGAATGTCCCTGATATCTGGGAAGTATTTATATAGTTGAGTGCTAAGTTAATTCTGAACATCCTGACAACTAAGACGAAAATGTATAGGATTTGTATTGATCTTGTTATCCAATAAGATGAGACATATTTTCCTACAAAATAATAGAAATTTTATCCTAGCATTAAATTCAAGGGAGAACTGATTGTGTAGCTCTTAATACAATATAATATAAAACAAAACAGAGTAAAACAATGGAGAATGCTTTCAAGTAGAATTTTATAAGATACTAAAACATACCATACACGTACTTTTATATTTGCAGTCTATGAAAGTCCAAGAAATAACATGATATAACATACAATTTTTAGACTTCTATCAGTTTTATTTATAGAGAAAGACAATTTTATCTTAAGATAGTATGTTGTTTACGATGATAGATCCTAGAGAATCTCTGGTGGTTTCAAAACAACCAAAGGCATTAGTTAAAAAAAAAAAAAAAAAAAAAAAAGAGGGCCAGGTGTGGTGGCTCATGCCTGTAATCATAGCACTCTGGGAGGTCAAGGTGGGATCACTTGAGGCCAGGAGTTCAAAACCAGCCTGGGCAACATAGTGAGACCCCTGTCTCTACAAAGAGCAGAAAAAAATTAGCCAAGTGCAATGATGCACACCTGTAGCCCTAGTTAATCGGTCGGCTGACGCAGGAGGATCTCTTGAGACCAGGAATTTGAGGCTGCAGTGAGTTATGATTGTATCACTACACTCCAGTCTGGGCCAGAGCTAAACCCTATCTCCATAAAAAAAAGAAAAAAAGGCCTAGGGATCTCAGACCTGTTCTTTTAACAAGTGCCCCAAGCAATAGCATGCACACTAAAATGTCAGGACCAGTGATGAGGTTATTAGGAATTTAGCAGCTATCCACATCTAATTCTTCTGCATAGAGTTAGTTAGGTACAGTCAACATAAAAGTTCATTAGTTTGATGAAGAGAATGTGTCTATCAGTACAGCCATACGTGGCCACACATGGAAGCTTATATAAAGACCTTCTATACTTTGAACATTGGTTTATAGAGTTAATAATTAGTACTAGATAGGAAAAAAAGAGGGCTATATAGGAAAGGCAAGAATATTTAATTCCAAAGCTAACATCTTTTTAAAAGGCTTTTTTTTTTTTTTTTTTTTTTTTTAGCTTTAGAAGGTTTAGCCTCCTAAATTGAAGATTGTATTGTTCCATGATATCTCCTTAGGGACAGTCTGGTGAGTGGATAATTATGTAGAGTTTAGTGGTTCCTTCATTTATGCAGGCGTAGAGGCCTGCTTTTCTGGACTTCGCCCCATTAATATGGATGGCTCTTGACTTGCTATGTGAGTATATACAATATTTGGGGACTTAGTAAGAATTATGTTTATATCATCCAGAGAGGGAGCTTTAAAGCCATAGGGTTGTGCATGATCTCTGGACCCTGGCTCATGTTATACAGATGATCTGTTTACTGGTAATAGGAAGATGCATAGCTAACAATGCTGACCTGATACCCTTACAAATATCTTCATCTTTCTGCTATTCTGGTGAGAGGAAGGTTATGACTACCTGAAGAAGGGATATAACAATATTAACATATTGATCAATAAGTACATTTGAGTAGTTCCCTTTGATGTCTGCTTGGCATCTGAACATTTGAGAGTGAGAACTCTGTTTCCTAAATATGCAAAGCTCCATGAAACTTGACATCATGTATAATGAGCCTTTTCTTAAGCTGTATGCCACTGGTCATAGATATACCAAATAACAGAAACAATTCAATGCATTTATGTAAGATTTACTCTACTACATCTAAAAAGCTGAAGTCTGATTTAAAAAGTCAACAGTGCCTGAGAAGACATTTAAGAATAGAGCAGAGACAATCTTATGAGAGAAGAATGAATGAATGTATCTTGGTGTACGGTTAAGAATATGAAATCAGTAGGCAATAGGTTCTAAGTTTACTACAGGCAAAAATGAAGCAAAAAGGGTAATGTCATAAGTAATTTTTTGTTTTCTGTCAAAAGAAAGCACACAAAATTCATCTGTAGAAATAATATCTTTTGGAATTAAATTCCCCGAAGTAAGTTTTTATGAGTCCTTGAAAATAAACTTGGCAAGTCAGAAACATTATTTTCATCCTTGGCTTTTTGTAGAAATACTGTTAAATGGGAAAGTTTATAAAGGTATATACATATTCTCTTTCAAATAGATTTACACAGGTGTGAAATCAGTTCATCATCAGAAAATACACATCACTATAAAGACCCACCACTTCATCAATACTAAGACTGACTGCTTACTTACCTCCAAACCCCTTCTACCACACCTGGCCTTTAAATAAAAAAATTAAATTATCTTTGCCCATCTTAAAAATTCTTGGCCCTGTAAAGATGACTTGATTAGATATAGAATTTAGGAAACAGAATTTCTCATAATGAGTAGGGACAATTTACATGACTCTTCAAAATGGTTAAGTCTTAACATCTACAGAGTCACTCACCCTGGTCATTGTATCGAGATAGATCAGCCTGGCTGATGTAGAGGTCGTGATCACTATCTAGTTCCCAGAATTTACAATAAATAACATAGAAATGTTCATAGGAGAAGTAATCTGTGATTTGGTTTATATCTTCTTCTTCTTCCAAAAGGGCTAGAGTCTGAAATGGCATAAAAAGAAGGATTAATTTCAAAATTATGAGAAACCAGCTTTGGCCATTGTACAGAGTCTAGCAAATGTTTGTTTTAAATTGAATTTGCAGTTTTGTTTTTGGTAACAAATCAGGAACTTTTTAATAGGCGACTTCACTCTATCTTTAATTTGCTATAATATGCTTAACAAAGGATTAGATGCTTTAGAGGATACAAAAGCAAGGAAAGAGAAGGACCATTACTAGGAGGACTATAACCAGTTAGAGGTCCACAGACTGGCAGGCACAGAACAATTAGACAACAGGTTTAATTATACGGCCATAAACTAACACTGCTTTTAACTTTTTAAAGTTACATGAGCGATATTAAGAGTAGGCATCCACGTACCAGGTTCAGTTTTGTAATGAAATCAAGTTTACCATAAATGATTCTTATATATACACAACAGTAATGACACATGGTGGCCTGGCATAAAACTTAGGAAACAGAAAAAACAACATGAGACCAGATATATCAACAGTCACAATAAAGACAGATGAGTTAAATTTCCCTATTAAAAAATTTCAATTGAGTATCAAAACCTAATCCAAAAAACAGATCTAGGTATATACTATCTACAAGAGATATACCTAAAAGAAATTAAGAAGGAAGGCTAAAAAAAATATGGACAAACATATACTAGTCAAATGTTAACAAAAAAGCATATCAATATTAACAGAAGATAAAACAGAATTCGAGGTGAAAACATAAGAGAGAAAGAGGACTGTTTCATAATGCAAGTGTATAACTGTGATAAAATTTTTTAAATGTAAACATTGGAAAGCCACTTTTGAAAATTGAAAACAACATAAATTATTAAATTACGATAAAGCTGTTCAATGGAAGATTATGCAGCCAGTAAAAATTATTAAGTCTACATAGAAATAAAAGAAAACTATGATGTGGTAAGTAAAAAGTACAGGATACAAGATTGTATACACTAATAACTATGTAAAATCCTAAAATTCATATATGTATATGAATGAGACTAGAGCACACACAAAAATGATTCCAGTTGTATTAGGGTGGTAAAATACAGTTTTTCTTCTTTTTTCCAAACTTGCTTGTAATGTTTTGTTTTATAAAATGCCCTTTGATGTGTATGAAGTAGAATACTTTCAATAAAACAAATCTTCAGAAGCAAAGAACTATCTTTTTCACCCACTGGATTGTCATTAAATGAAGAGGACAGATAAATTCTATTGTTGGTGACTATATAAGTGAAAGTATGAACTAGTGCAGGCTTTTAAGAGGGTAACTTGGCAGGATCTATCAAATTAAAAATGCATATACTATTAATATTTGATCCAAGATTTTCTCTCCAGTGGTCTATTCTAGAGAAATGCTTACTCATATACACACAAGAGGAAAGAACAAGGATGTTCACTGCATCACTGTAATAGAGGCAATCCGAAAATGATTTAAATATCCATAGAATACGTAATTAGTTTAGCCATGCGATTGATCACGCAGTAGTTAAAAGAATGAGATAATTTATATGAATGGAAATGAAAACAAGCTCAAGACACTTGTTAAGTGAAAAAAACAAGTTAACAGAATAGTATGAACCCACGGAGTGAAGAGATAAATAGCAAGTTCTGATTATTTATTATTATAGATGTGTTCGTATTATTTGAATGTTTTGAGTATTTGTTTAAATACTAAGAGGAAGAGCAAGGAGAGTAGTGGGGGAGGAGAGAGGGGAAAATAAATAAATAAAATAAATAATGCACATGAGTGCACATGAGTTCTGTTTCCAGTTCAGCAACCTGCTGGTTGTGTGATCTTATATAAGTCATTCACCTACATTTTATCACTAGCTAAAAAAAAGTTTTTTATCATTATAATAATGATTCAAAAAGTACAAACTATAATGTGCTTCAGGAACATGAGGGATTATTATTCTTGAGGTAATATGGAATTACTGCCATCTTAACCCATCCCATATTATTAATAAAACTAGTGAGAGCCCAAGCAGGCATTAGGTGTTCAATAAATATCAATGACTGTGACGATGACTGTTCATTTTGGAATAAAAAAATGTTTGTATATCCATCATGGACTGCTAATTTTGATAAGCCTTTATTACTTTGTCTGTCCCAGATGAAGATAGGAAAAATAAAGATTAAATAAGGTTCTATTATTAGCCTAAGCTTCATTTAGTATGATTTATTTAAAATAAAACGTTTTATTTCCTTCCAAGTGTGAACAATTCCACTTTCTTTAGGTTTATGGAAGCTTAAACAATCAGGCATGAAGATTACCTCGGTAAAAGGCTCCCACTAGTGGTCAATACTCACTCTCTCATTTGGTAAAATAAATAAAATAATTGAATGAAATGTATTCTTTCTTAAAAGAAATTTTTAGCAGGTACCATAAAGAGTCATTGCTGACAGGATCAAGTCCAAAATCTTCCATTCCTTTTGTAAGGCTCTTCCCAACCTGGCCTCAGCCCATGCCCTTTCAGCCCCATCTCTGGTCACACTGTGGGAGCCTTTGGACTCTTAAGACTGGCAGTTCCTGAATATGACATTTGCATGCTTCCAGCCTTTGCTTATGCTGCTTTCTCTATCTGGAATCCTCTTTCTTCTAATGTTTTATCTTGGTAAACTCCTGATATCCTCAAGGGTCAAGATCATATGCCAGTCCTTCTGTGAACCCTCTCTGCACCTTTTATAAAGGTGTGTGGAATTTATCAAGTCAGGTGTGGTACACGTCTTTCTCTTGCTCCAGAGTGCATGCCTCAGGCAGAGGTCCTTTGTTATTCTATTCATCTTTGTCTCCCCACCCCAAACATCCCAGTGTCCCATTATAGGTATTTGATAAATGCTTAATGACTAAAAGTAGTGACAGTGCTTTGCATAGAGTAAGTATTCAAATATTTGTTAAATGAAGTAAGGAAATTATTTAAATTGCTCTTTGTATGTGAAATTCAATGAGAGGCATACTTGCAAAAAGTTGCTTTTTCTTATCTCTGTCGAAGTAATTTTTCCACTCCAAGATCTGTTGACTGTGTAGAATATTCTCTGAATAACCTGGTTCCCAAGGGAAAACAAAACCAAATAAAAACATTAAATATCTCTATTACTTTATCAAAGCCCATCTTATGAATATGCTTGGAACCAATTTAAGTTTTGGTTTTTTGATTATGTCGAATGTAATTTCTTATAAAAATTAATGCTGTATTTTAAAATCTACATCTACATATATTTTGAATTTGCCTCTATAATTCTGAGAAGAATAAAAAAATTCTCTGCTCACAAGTCTTCATTTCCCAGTTGCCTACACATCACTTCCTGTGTTTACCTCTCATTTATACAGTGATGCCTGATTCAACTAATATGTTTTGCGAGGGCAAACGAGGTGGGAAGTAATCTGCTGGGTTGGCTTAATGATTGATTAATCAGTCAGAAGGATGGCTGTCAAGGTGGTATAATTCAAAAGTGCATTATTCTGATTATTATAGCCTTATTCACTGGAGTCTTAAAGACTCTTGGTCTTTCAGATTCACTATGTAAACTCAAATACATCTCGGTAATTTATTTCCTGATCTTTATTTGGGCGTGAACACCTTTGTTATTAGATAGTGTTTTAATGGGTTTAATAGAAGTGCAACTCTGGAGAAGACCCTAGATAGGATGGAGAGAAGAGGAGACAGGAAGCAAATGTGTGTGCTGGGGATGTGTGTGCTGTGGTATAGGACAGGATCAGAGAAGGAAGAAGACAGAGGCTGCAGTCCTGGAAGTAGGAGGTCACAGTGCATTCCTAACAATTTTACCTGTGATTACTCCGACCCACTCAATTTCCTTCTTTCACCTATTAATATTATTTTTTTTCTCCCAAAGGAAACAGTGGTTGAGAAGAGCAATTTAAGCAGCTTTTTTGGTACTTTGGCTTTTATTTTGATAGTCTAATAATACAGAAATCCTGTATCCTTCGTGGTTTTGTCATGGAAAAGGTTAGATCTCTTTTTCAAACTATTTTGGTGCAAGAAGAACAAAGAAGTAAAGACATTTGGACATCTTTCCAAAGAGAAGGCTTAATGAGGTACTAAACCACCATTCTGCTTCTGAATTCTTCAGCAAAGACAATGATGCTCAAACTGAATGGGGAAAAATTAGCATCAGGATGAAGGTTTAGATTTCTACTGCCCAGCATTTACCACCGATAGCACTGTCTGCTATCAGCGCTAACCTTGTCTGACCCCCCAGAATTGAGCCCAAATGTCACACTCCACAGGAGGCCCCAGGACAGGGACTGGGTTAGAATTCTGCCTTCTGTGCTCCCACCGCCACCTGAGCCCCCCTTCAGTCATCGCTGTGGTTACTTCTAAACACTGGTGTGCACCTGACCATCACTACTTCCACACTCCAGGGGACCAGGTCTTTCCTGACTTGTGTTCTGGTATCTGATATGGAGCTTTCTATACATCAGGTGGTCCATAATTGCTTGATAAAGTAATGAGGTTTGGAAGCTATATAGCAAAGACTTTTGTGTAATCTTTGTGATGGAGAAATATGGGTTGGTTTCATAGCTAGTTGAACAATTCTATTCAGAGTTTTGCATAGCAGATGGATGCCGACCCAAGACAGGTCACTAATTAGTATTTCACATAAATCCCTATTTCTTTCTATGATTTATAGATAGAATGCATATAAAATGTGCAAAAAACATAAAACAGGAAAGCTTAACTGCATTCAAAATGATTGTGAAGATGCTACTAATGTAGTAATGTTTAATCTTGAGGAAAAAATAAGACTAGAGTATAGATATGCTCCTGATCTGAATGGCTGACTACTGGGTAGAAGAAGAAACTGACTTGTTCTGTGTTGCACCAGAGGGCAGAATTAGAACTGCTATATGGAGATCCCTTATACTGAAATGCTTCAAAATAAGGAAGTTTCCTAAAATTAGCCTTATGAAATAATGTGTTTGTATGAAGGTAAGGTTTCTTTTCACCACAGAGTTGACAGGACTCCTACATTAGGTAGGAGCTGGGACTAGCTGGTGCCCAATTTCTCTACTGGCCTCAATCCCTCAGACTCTGAGATCCTTGAGGACAGAGAATGTGTCTTGCTCAACACTGTGTTCTTAGCACAAGCTTGGCAGAAATTCATATAAAAATGATGGGGGATTTTTAGCATGGAAATTATATATATGAAAATAAACATTAAGAATTTCATTTATCATAATTTCACTTCTCCTCTCTCAAGTTAAAGTCAATTTCAATACATATTACACCAAATTTTTATTTGATGAACATTAGATTTTTGTTATTTCTTTAAATTCTGAGTTTCCTATCTAAATTTTATATTTATATACTCAAATATTTTATATTATTTATGGAAGTATTGTGTTAAAAATTATACAACTTTAACCTGTATCCAGTTCTGCTATTTTATTTTTCTCTTCTTTTGTTTCTTTTGCCAGAATTTTTAAAATTTGCAGTTTTGCTATTAGGCATTTCCTATTTTTAGCCTCTGCTAACCTACTTATGTAATACTATAAAACAATGTACTTGTAGTCCATTTTCCATAGCCTAAATCTCCTTATTCAGTGGCTCCACTTCATCAGCACATTTGTTGGTTTCCACATCACTGATTCAGCATTTTACATAATCAAGGTAGGGCCACCATCTAGTGGTGAAAGCATACACCTGCTGGTTCTACATTAATTACAATTGTTATTTTTCTAAGTTTTGGTCTGCCACTTTTAAGTGAATAAAAATAAATCACCATTTAAAAAATGTCAAACAAAACTTAAAAATAAACCATAATTAGAATAATTGTTTACTGCCAGTGAGAGAAATGAAATTTGACAATCTCTCACCGAGGGATCTCTAGTCAACTTGATAGGTTGAATCATGAGCCAGTTTCCTTTCTTCTTTTTATCTGTGGAATTGGAAGCCTCTAATTCACAAATATAGGTCACCAGGAATGGAAGTAAGTGTTTGGTGGCTCTGTTGTGTAGTTTTTGATAAGCGAATTAAATGCAGACACAAAAATTACAAAGAATTTCTCACTATAGATGATATGACTGCAGAAAAACATACTCAAATGCTGTAAACGTGGCTCTGCCACTTGGCAGGGAGGAGTGAATGGATTTCTAATCCATTCTTTAGTTAACATGGCTCTAAAAAGTATTTGTTCAAGGTCTGCTTTAGAAGTTGGACTTTAAATAAAAATGATTTCATTCTCTGTCAAGAAGAAAAGTTTTCAAGGGGAAGAGTTAATAAGCTCTTAGTGATAAGCAGTCTTCACCACAGCTTAGTCATCTTAGGAAATATCAAATACCTTCTCAACAATTAAAATCCTGGCATTTCAGCCTGAAGTGATGGATTCAGGCCAATCATGATACTGAATATATGACTAAGACACCATCTGAGCAAGCCACAGAAATATCTTTACTGCCAGCACCAGTGTCATAAAGAAGTATTTTAAATCTCATCACTTATTTTAAAAACTCAAGTGAGGACTTCTTTCCTCAAAAGTCAGCGTATGCCTGCCAGTTTGGATAAACAGAGCCTTTTTTATTCACTGGCAATCTCTGCACAGCATGTAAAACTGCAAACTCAAGGGCTACAATTTGCTGGTATTTCTAATTTTCATTTTCATTCAGCACCAAAGGCTTATTTCTTAACTGCTAACTCTTTTGGGAAATAAAAAAGAATATGGACTGACTTTAGGTGCAATCTCTTATTTGGGTAGTGATGTCCTTCTTTACAGTATACATAGCTGATGCTCTGTCTTTCCAGTCTAAAAATAGCTGACAAAATAATTAACTAAATAGTCTTCCTATAACATAGATTTTCAATGATAAATAGAAAATAAAAGTGGTCCAATTTTTCTTCATCATATATATCACACAGAAGCTAACATTTGGGTCACACTTTGTGTCAGTGGTTTCTTCCAACTACAAACTGAAATAACTGAATAACTCTAGGATGCAAACATATTATAATAATTGTTCTACATGGTATGCCACTGAGATTATATAGCATTCAATAGGGTCATATGATAAAATGATTTTGCTTTTTCTGAGATATTTGTCATTAATTCTGAGGCTGATCTTTGTAAGTTTCTCAGAAATAGTGTGATCTCACGTTTTTGCCAAGAGCAGGATAGAGAATGATGCCTTTCTAGTTACTTTCACAACTAGTAACAAATTAATTTCATACTAGATAGTCTTATTTTGTATTTGTTCTAGAAAAACTCACTGTACTATGAAATAATGCAAAGGTTTCAATGATTTGCAATGAAACTTGGCCATTATTTGACCAAGTTTTGTAACAAAAAAGGTACTGAGGAGAATGGATAAGTAGTCTGATAATATTCTATCTCCAGATATTTGTTGTTAAACTTTTTATTTGCACTTTTCATTTTTGGGTGGTAGTATCAGATTATCATGACAGCAGTTATGCACTTATCTCAGCAAAGACAGATTCATATTCTATATTCCTAATTAGGCCTCTGTAGTCTTTATGTTATGCTATTTTGAGGTGTCATATTATCATTATTTCATCACAAGTATTTTATACTTTAATGACTACTTCTGAGTAATAGATTCATTTTTGTGAACTGAGGATAAAGCAGAATACAACAGTGTAAATTTAACAAATGTAAACAATAACATACAAATGCCATAAAAATATGACAGTAGAGATAATTAACTATATTCTGTTAATTGACTAGTGTAGTTCTTTCTGTTCAACAGCTATTATTTATTTATTTATTTATTTATTTAATTCCAGGGTATTGTGAGGGTACAAACACTACAGTTACACTTTATGTCTTTGCCTCACCCAAGTGCGGGTTAAAGGCATGCCCTTCCTATTTATTTATTTATTTTAGAGATGAGGTTTTGCTCTGTCACAGGCTGCTGGAGTGCAGTGGCGCAATCACAGTACTGTAACCTAGAATTCCTGGGCTCAAGTGATCCTCCCGCTTCAGCCTCCTGAGTACCTAGGACTACAGCCGTGCAAGACCATTGCCCAGCTAATTTGTTTATTTGTAGAGATGGGGTCTTGCTATGTTGCCCAGTGGTCTTGAATTCTTGGCTTGAAGTGATCCTCTCTCCTTGGCCTCCCAAAGTGCTGGGATTACAGGCGTGAGGCACCATGCCCAACCTTGTTCAATAATTATTAACATGATAGAATTTCTTGGAAAATGTGAATTATATGTGAACAAAATGGTTTCATGGCTTTCACTCTGAAATCATAAAACTTCTTGGGAACTACTTGCTGGATGACCACAGACTATCATAGGTCCAGGTACTTCAAGAAATACCAAACAGGCCGGGCGCGGTGGCTCACGCCTGTAATCCTAGCACTCTGGGAGGCCGAGGCGGGCGGATCGTTCTGAGCTCAGGAGTTCGAGACCAGCCTGAGCAAGAGCAAGACCCCGTCTCTACCAAAAAAAAATAGAAAGAAATTAATTGGACAGCTAAAAATGCATATAGAAAAAATTAGCCGAGCATGGTGGCACATGCCTGTAGTCCCAGCTACTCGGGAGGCTGAGACAGGAGGATTGCTCGAGCCCAGGAGTTTGAGGTTGCTGTGAGCTAGGCTGACGCCACGGCACTCGCCCCAGGCAAGAGAGTGAGACTCTGTCTCAAAAAAAAAAAAAAAAAAAAGAAATACCAAACTAAAAAGTACACAGAAAGAAAATTTATCTCTACTTTACTCTTTTGTTCTTTAACATCTCTACAAATAAATTAAAATAAAAAGTTTTCTGAATTGGTAGAAGGTTGGACTAGATTATTTCTAAGATCTCTTCCAACTCTTAAGATTCTAAATTATGCTGTTAATATGCCTGAGTTTACAGAATAGTCAATAATCAGAACCCAATAATTCTTTGGAATTGCAGCCAGAGCTAATATAGAATTCTTTTAAGCATGAATAATTTCACGTATTCACTCAGTACATATTTACTGTGTGTCTAATATGTGCCAGGCACTATTCTAGGTACTGGGGATATGCAGTGAAAAATACAGACAAAGACCTTGCTCTCATGGATTTGATATCGAGAGAAGGAGATGGACAATAAATAAATAAAATCTAAATATCAGATGATAGGAATTAAGAAGGAAAATAAAATCTAGCCCAGGCAACAGAGTGAGACTCTGTCTCGGGGAAAAAAAAAAAAAAAGGAAAATAAAGCAGGACAAAGGAATAGGGAGTGTAAGGGGAGGAGACAGGGGGCAAAGAAGAATAATGAAGGCAGAATGTGATCAGGAAAGGCCTCACTAATAAGGGAATGTCTGAGCAGGTATCTGGATGAAGTGAGGGAGCAACAATGTGGAAATCTGTAGGAAGAGCACTGCAGGCAAAGGAAAGAGGAAGAACAAAGCACCTGAGGCACAAGTAGATCTGGTCTGCTTATGTGTCTTAAGCAGAGTAAGCTGGGGGAGGGAGGGGGTAGAGAAGATCAGAGAGCAGGGATTATGAGGGTATGGGAGGATTATGGTGAGTCTGGGCGAGGACTTTGGCTTTTTTTCTGAGTGAGATGGGAAACTATTTGGAGGGTTTGAGCAGAGAAGTGATATGATCTGACTTATATTTTTAAAGGATAACTCAGTTTGCCTTATGGAAACCAGACTATAGGGCAATGAGGGTGCTAACAGGGAGACCAATTAGAAGTAATCCAAATGACAAATGAGGATGATTGGCCAGACTGTGGCGGAGGTAATTTAGTACAGTGTTGTGGTTAACAGGCAAAAATAACTTCTGAGATAGTTTGAGATGACAGTGACACCTTCTGGCTTAGATAAAATCTTACAAAGTTTAACACTAACAGAAGAAACCCAATGTAAAAGCAAAGAATGAAGTCCCTATAGGAGGGACTTCTGTAGTTTGAAAGTATTTTGTAATTCGGCAGAACCTAACAGATCCCAACAAACTGTACCCAAAGAATGAGAGGGTGGTCCTCAGAGGAGACTGCCCTGGTTAGCTGAGGGATCTGAGTTAGAGGCAAGGGCCTTCTCCCTTGAGTGTGTCTATAAATGGCCCTGGGGCTTGTCTGCGGAATGTCCCCAAAGATAATCTGGGAGCTAGGACAGAGAACACATGAAATAGCTGCACTGTACACTGCAGGCCTGTGTGCTCTCACTCATAATTCATGCCCTGCCTGTGACTGACCAAATGAGGCTGTGCCTGAGAAACAGGAAGTATGAGCACCTCACAAAACAGGGGATTGTGATTACGTTACTTTAAATTCTTACATGATTTACTTTCTGATTACACACAAGCTATTTCTCATTATCATTTCCAGTTCTAACCTTGAAGTACTAGAGACACATCTTTTTCTGGGACAGGATGTCAAAAATTCTTTTCAGTCTTATTTGGAAATACTAAACATCAACTGGATATCAACATTTATAACAAAGCAAAAGGTATACCTCATAAGGCCAGACAAAATGAGTATATTACTTTAATTTTGTATACAAGAGACACCTTTGGGCATAAATAAGAAGGGAAATAGATATAAATAATTCAATTTTATTCACCTTCCTTCCACTTAAAAATAATCATTATAGCCCATGTTACCTTTTGCATAAATATCTGAAATCCTGTACACCAGATGGTGATAAAAAGGTGACTTACGGAGTTATATTAAGAAAAAAGAGGACTAAGCCTACCGTGGTGATGTAGCGGGAGTGGAATTCTGGAGCATCTTTCAGGAACGTAAGACCAGGGTGTGTATCCACCACATCCTGAAAAAGATCAAAACCAAAACTAAATTAACAAACATCCAACGATTATGCCTACAGAATTTTTTACCTCCTGTATAATACGTTACCAGTTGAGCGACCTTGCTATTTTATAATATTGAACAATGCACTTAAAATTTAATAAATACTTTATTAAATTCAAGTTTTATTACAAGTATACATATGTGCACTTTTATGTATGTACAGTATACTTTAATAAAGTCAAAATTTTAATTTATATTTGGTGATTTGTGACTCAAATGTCTTGGAGGTATGCAGTTATAATTCTAACACATCAAAGTATGTCAGGGAAATTCATCCCACAGATCTTGGTAGAGGTTGCTAAGTGATATTTATACAGAAAAGATGTGACAGACATAAGCCCATGAGAATGATTCTTCTTCTTAACTTTCTAGAGACATGAGAAATTTTTGAAAAAAACAGCACATGTAGCCAAGTAGTTTGAACTCTGCCTATGTTAAGTTGTGTGAGCCAGCTAATGTCCATCAGTTTTTGTCATAATAATTGTGTGGACAAAACCGTTTTCAATTTAGGATTTTATTTATTTCTAAATCTGGTATCTTGTTCTTATTGAAGAATGTTAGAATATTAAAACCCTAAAATACTGTTTTTATTTTCTAATTAGATTTTTAAAGCACTTTGAATGCATCTAGGGAAACTATCAGAGGTAATTACTGTTAATTTAATAACCAGAGGAAGCAGCAATGCCAACACAGGTAGAGCCTATTAATATTGGCTAGTCATCAATGAATAGACATTAGTTTTATCTCTAGTCTTTGTTTCTTCAGAGCAGTTAGCTATATGTAACTACCAATGTATACTCTCAAACCAGTGGACCTTACTATTTCTTTAAGTTTTTATTTGGAAATAATTTTAGACCCACAAAAAATATTGTAGAGAAATTTCCTATGTCTCTCTCCCAGCGTTCCATAATGGTAACAACTCACAAACCATTGTATAATCGTAAAAACCAGGAAATGAACATTGATACAATACTAAACTACAGACCTTATTCAAATCTCACCAGTTTTTCCTCAATGTCTTTTTCTGTTCCAGGATCCTACACTGCATTTAGTTTTTGTGTCTCACTGTTCTCCTCCAATCTGTGGCAGTTCCTCAGTCTTTCCTTGTCTTTCATGACTTTGATGATTTTAATGAGTTATTCTATAGGATGTCTCTCAATTTGCTTTTGTCTGATGTCTTGTCATGATTAGATTAAGGCTACACATTTTTGGTGGGAATATGACAGAAGTGACGTTGTGTCCTTTTCAGTGCATGCATAATATAGGGGGTATGTGCTATCGATATGTCTTGTATCTGGTGATGTTAACTTTGATTATACTTGGTTCAAGTGGTGTCCACTGTGTACTCCACCATAAAGTTTACTATTTTCCCTTAATAACTGATAAATATCATGGGGGACATACTTGGGGACTATGCCAATATCCTATTTCTTCTCAAACTTTTGCCCACTGATTTTTAGCATCTATTGGTGGATTGTGACTGCAACATTTATGTTATAGTGTTTATCTAATGGTGACTTGTATTTCCCCCATTCTGTCTACATTTATTAATTGGAATTCTTTATAAGGAAGAGTTGTCCCTTCTCTCCCATATATTTGTTCAATTTATATCAGTACAGACCCATGGATATTTATTATATGGGTTATAATGCTGTACTACCATTATTTATTTTGTTGCTCAAACTGACCTAGCTTTGGCCATTAGGAGCTCCTTCAGGTTGGTTCCTGTGTCCTCTTGACATGCCCTTGTGTCCTTTTGTGGGCACTTCTGTTATTTTCTGGTATCATAAGATGGCCCAGGTTTACCTTGTATTTTCCTTGCCCCAGCCCTGGTATCAACCTTTACTCCAAGAAGCCCTGGTTACTTTCACTGGAGAATGGTATTTAGAAACCAAATCTATGTGTGACATGTGCCCATTACTACTAGGCCATCTTAGCAGGCGGAACTAGGAAATAGATGTATGTGTACTAATCCGTGCACATACACATATCTATATTCTTTCTAAATCTGGCTGTATATACAGTAAAAACTATGTCATCACAGAGATAACTGATTCCAATCTAACATCACAAGGTTCATTCTAGCTTTTCTCCTTCCCTTTGTAACTTCCTTTACTAACAGTGAGAAATTGGGCTCTCATTATCTGCAATATATTCACCTATTTGTTCAATCCTATTATAGTAACAGAATTGCTAACACATACACAAGTGATAAATTTACTAACTAGAGTACAGTATTCGTGTATAGCTCCTTTTGTCTTTAGTCTTACAGTATACAGTTAAATATTGTTTTCCAAGGTTACTTAGCCCGGTTCTTTCCCTTTCTTCCTCCATCCTCTTCAAAGTAGTTCATTTCATTCGTTACTGTTACCATTCTGTTTTGGATTTCATTCCCATACATACTGGTTGACTTTAATTATTTCTTAGAAGGAGAGCATATGGAACACTCCTATGGTGCTAAGTATCAAATTTATTGTAGAATTGACATCTTTAGAATATCAAGTCTTCTCACCTATAAACATGGTATCTCTTCATTTATAGAAATCTTACTTCTCTCAGAAATGTTTTGAAGTTTTCAGCATATAGGGCTTACACATCTTCTGTCAGATTCATCTCTAAGTATTTCATATTTTTGGGTGGTATGATAAATGATATTGTTTTTTAAATTTCAATTTCCAATTACTTGTTGCTAGTATATAGAAAGACAATTGATTTTTGTATACTGATCACATACTCTATAACCTTGCTAAACTCATTTCTTTTTTTTTTAAATTTTTTTAATTAATTAATTTATTTTTTATTTCAGCATATTATGGGGGTACAGATGTTTAGGTTACATATGTTGCCCTTACCCCCCCTCCCCACCGAGTCCGAGTTTCAAGCATGTCCATCTCTCGGATGGTGCGCATTGCACTCTTGTGTATGCATATACCCGTCCCCTCCTCCCCCTCCCCCCTCCCCCCTGCCCAACATCCAATAGCTGTTATTCTTATATGTGCACTTATGTGTTGATCAGTTAATACCAATTTGATGGTGAGTACATGTGGTGCTTGTTTTTCCATTCTTGGGATACTTCACTTAGTAGAATGCATTCCAGGTCTATCCAGGAGTATACAAGAGGTGCTATATCACCATTGTTTCTTAAAGCTGAATAGTACTCCATGGTATACATATACCACATTTTATTAATCCACTCATGTATTGATGGACACTTGGGTTGTTTCCACATCTTTGCAATTGTGAATTGTGCTGCTATAAACATTCAGGTGCAGGTGTCTTTCTCATAGAGTATCATTT
>RJWJ010003331.1:0-30454 GCA_004363605.1 Indri indri
ATGGGTGGAAGGATGGGTGAGTGGGTGAGTGGGTGAGTGGGTGGATGGGTGGCTGGGTGGGTGGGTGGAGAGAGAGATGAGTGGATGGATGGATGGGTAAGTGGGCGGGTGGATAAATGGATAAAGGGATGAAGGGAGAGACGAATGGATGGTTGGATGGGAAGATGGGTGAATGGGTGGACGGGTGGGTGGGTGGAGCGTGAAGGCAGAGGGGCTGCCCCGAATGTGGGGGTGCAGCCCTGGGAGGCCCCCACATCGGGGCCAGGCAGAGGAGATTCGGGGGGCCCAGCAACCGTGCTAGTTGCCCCCATCCCTGCTTCTCAGCGAGGCCGCCCACCCAGGTCCTCCCCTCTCCCTCCTTCCCCATAAACAGCTTTGGGGTTTGACGTTCCTCCCCGCCCCCCACACACACATGGCGCAGCTCCGGGGGCCACCGCAGACAAATTCGTGGAAAATTAAAATAGTGCCTGTGTGCCGCTATCGCCGGCCCTCGCTGGGCCGGTTAATGACCCCTTTCTGGGGATTGTTACCAGCTGGAGGTGGCGGGGGGAGGGGTCCGCGCCAGCCTCCCACGAGGGGACGCAGCTGAGGAAGCCGGGTGGGGGTGGGGAGGGGTCGGTGAGGGAGCACGAAGACCGTGGGCTCTGGGGACGGACTCGCAGGGCCCCCCCCCCGCACCCCTCTGGCTCCTCCCTCAAGGCCTTTGGCACGCGATCCCTCCTGCCAGGGTGTCCTTTCTCCCCCAGTTTGGCTGGATGGCTCCAGCTCATCTTGTAAGTCTCAGCTCCAATGTCACCACCTCCAGGAAGCCCTCCTGGACTAGGGCAAGTCCTCTCAGAGGCACCTGCCCACCCCCATCTGTAACCTCGTGTGCGCGGAGGAGTATGCAAATGGGGTAGGAGCACCGACCCCTGCTTTGCCACTCTGCAGCGATGTGTCCCTGGGCAAGTCACTTTCCCTCTCTGTGACTCAGTTTCCTCGTTTGTCAAATGCGAATAATAACGGTCCCGTCCTCATAAGGCCGTTGGGAGGATTAGATGAGCTATCGAGGGTAAACTGGTATTTACTGAGTGTTTACTATGTGCCAGGCTCAGGGCTGAGTCTGGTCACCAAAGCCTTGCAATGAGCCTGTGACGCCGGCAACCTGTTCATCCCTTTTCGGGGTGAGGCTCCCAGGAGTTAGATAAATTGACCCGATACCATCCTTGGGTGCCTGGACCAAGACACTCCCCTCGGCCGGCATCCCCAGCTCCAGCCCTCACCACCCACCACAGTCTGTCATCCCCACAGCAGCCACCAGAGGGCGCCTGTGAGCACCTGAGTCAGGACCATCCCTCCTCCGCCCACAGCCCTCCACGGCTCCCACCTCCCTCGGGGTCAAAGCCCAAGTCCTTCCTGCAGCCTACCAGGCCCTGCACGACCTGCCCCGTCCCCTCCTTACCCTCCCTTGCTCCCTCTGCCCCAGCCACACGGGCCTCCTCGCTGTGCCCCAGGGCCTTTGCACATGCTGTTCCCTCTGCCTGAGATGCTCTTCCACTTCCCCTTGGATATATTGGCTTTGTCTCATCCATCTGGCTTCAACTCGAATGCCATCTAGGACACCACTCCCCCAACTTTTAAGTCTCTGCCTCGTTGTCGCCACCTCCTGCTATAGGTCCTCCTGCCCTGGCTCTATTCTTCTCACTGATGCAACAAGCACACATTGCAGTTATACTGTCTGTGATTCCGTGGGCACCTTCCCTGTCCCCACTCGACTGCAGGACAGCAGAGACTTGTAGCCGTCCCTGGGTGTCCAGCACTCAGCACCATAGGTCATGGCGCATCGTCGGCATGGAATAAATGTCTATTGAATAAATGAGCACGTGAATGAATGAATCGTCACACAAATAAACAACGAAGGAGCCGCGTGAACCCCAATCTCGCCAAAGTCAGCATCTCCATTTTCCCTCTGCACTGGTTGACTCAATGATATTTTTAAAATAATGATTCATAGATTATTTTACTCTCTCTTTTTTAAACTTGCCACTTTTAAGAATTGGTTACATACTAGACAAGATGGGCTCACAGGACAGGAATGGACCACACCACATGTGAGCACTTTTCCAATTCGTGGAGAAATGACAGTTTCTCCAATTCGTTTTGATGGGATCACTTTAAGAAAAAAAAAAATCTTACTTTGGAATGATTTTAGCTTTGGGGAAAAGCTGCAAAGATAGCACCGAGAATTCCCAAACACCCTTCGTCCAGCTTCTCCTAATAGTAACACCTTTCCCAAGAAATTCACAATAGGATTATGCTATTGACTAAACTCCAGACTTTATTCGCATTTCACCGGTTTTTCCAGTAACGCCCTCTCTCTGGTCTGGGATCCCACATGGCACTGGGTCATCCTGTCTCCTTCGGCTCCTCTGAGATGTGACAGTTTCTCTTTCTTTGTTTTTCATGACCTTGACAGCCTTGCGGGAGACTAGCTGAATGTCCTACAGGATTTCTCCCCATCTGAGATTCTCTAATGTTTTCTCGGGACCAGACTGAGGCTGTGGGTTTGGGGATGAACCGCCAGAGCTGAGGGCCCTTCTCCTCACATCCAATCAGGGTAACCTGAGAGCCCCATAGCATCACCTGTGATGTTGACCGTGGCCACCTGCTGAAGGTGGGGTCCCCAGGTTTCCCCACCCTGCCGTTTGGAAGCTACTCATTAAGTCCCACCAACCCTGGAGGTGAGAATTTAAACCCCATCTTCAGGAGGGGGCAAGTAATCTACATATATTGTTTGAAATTCATCTGTAAGAAAAATTTTTCAATTCTCCATTTATTTATTTATTCAACAATTTATTATTATCAGTATGGATTTACATAGATTAATGTTACGCTTTGGTTTATAATCCAATAGTGTATTATTAATGTTTTGCTCGAATTTTTCCAGCTTTGGAGCTCTTTCAGGTGGCTTTGTGGGTGGGACAAATTTTTAGGCATCTGAGAAAAACTGAAATTGCTTCCCTATGCCATAATTTTCACCAATATACATTACAAAGATTTAATAATAAATAAAATTATACATACATATGTAAAGATCAAACATAAAAATACTAGAGGAAAGTATGGGGAAAACTTTTTATTTTTTTATTTTTTTTGAGACAGAGTCTGGCTCTGTCACCCGGGCTCGAGTGCTGTGGCATCATAATAGCTCACAGCAACCTCAAACTCCTGGGCTCAAGTGATCCTCCTCCCTCAGCCTCCCAAGTAGCTGGGACTACAGCCGCCACCACCATGCCCAGCTAATTTTTCTGTTTTTAGCAGAGACAGGATCCTGCTTTTGCTCAGGCTGGTCTTAAACTCCTGATCTCAAGTGATCCTCCCACCTTGGCCTCCCAGAGTGCTAGGATTACAGGCGCAAGCCACCAAGTCTGGCTGGGAAAACTTTATAATATCAGAGTGGTGAGGCCTAAGCAAGCACAAAGCCCAGAGGCCATAAAAGAAAGATTAATAAATTTCATTACAGAAAAATTGAAATTTTCTGCATTGCCAAAAAGCCAGAAAAACCCAATGACAAATATTAGAGAAATATTTGCAAAAGATTTTTAGTGGGCAACAAATATGTAAAGAGTGCCTACAAATCAACAAGAAAAGAGCAATTGAAAAACTACGCAGAGGACATGAACAGCATCATAGGAAAGACTCAAAAGAAATAAAAATAGATTTGACATCTGTGAAAAGATGTTCAACCTTATTATTCATAGGAAGAAAAATTCAAATGAAAACTATAATGAGTTAGGTATCTACCATCCAGGTTGCTAAAGAGTAAAAATTTTCTTCTGCTCTGTGTTGAATAGTGCAGGCAATTGTTCTCAATTTTGACTCTCAAGGGACACTCGGTGATGCCTGATTGTCATGACTTATTGAAGGGGGGTGTCCTGGCATGGAGTGGGTGGGGACCAGGGACACTGCTCAGCACCCTGCAGTGCCCAGGACTTCCCCCTGTTCCCCCCGCCCGCCAAGAGAATGACCCTATCAAACACGTCAATAGGAAAGCAAGGTCGTTTATGTACTATTTGCGACAACCTAAGTTGGCACGGTATCTTTTGGAGGTAATTTGATAACATCTTCCAAAATTTAAATTGCAGATACCTTTAACACAACAATTTCACGTCTCGGAATCTACCCTGCGTGTTCGTAAACATTTGTGCGTAAGAATATTCGGTGCAACCTAGTTTTTGGTGGAGAAAGATTAGAAATAAAAAAAAATAAGAAGGGAGTAATTTTTTTAACGGTGCATTTGTGCCTCGGGTCACCGCAGCAGTTGACAAGCTTGAGTCTTAGCTATTCTGATCTGCGACCATCTCTAAGATGCAAGTGACAAAGGGCTGCGATGCTTGTGGGACCCGCTAGAGGGAAGCACATGACCAGGAGACCCTCTCGGTGCTTTGATCCTGCTGTTCTCACACTGTGGAAGGTTTTCTTTCTCCTGTTTCCTCCTTTTTTCTTCTATTATTTACCTATGTATTTCCATCTCTTTTCCCCGTCGCCAGAGCAGACACCTCAAGTGTTCGACGTGTCTTTTTTTATCTGTATCTGTCCTTGGAAAACATAGTTTGCTATTGTAGGTGCAGATATATGCCACATGTCTCAAAAGACATTGTGCTTTCCTTTCTTTTTTCACTCACATCCTTTTTTTTTTTTTTAATAGAGACAGGGTCTCACTCTGTCGCCCAGGCTAGAGTGCAGTGGTACCATCATAGCTCACTGCAGCCTTGAACTCTTGGACTCAAGCAATCCTCCTGCCTCAGCCTCCTGAGTAGCTTGGATTGCTGGTGCGCGCTTGGTTAATTTTTTTACTTTTTGTAGAAATGGGGTCTCGCTATGTTGCCCAGGCTGGTCTCGAACTCCTGGGCTCGAGTGATCCTCCTGCCTCAGCCTCCTGAGTAGCTGCGACTACAAGTGCACGCCTGGTTAATTTTTTTATTTTTTGTATAGATGGGGTCTGGCTATATAGCCCAGGCTCGTCTCAAACTCCTGGCCTCAGGAGATCTTCCCAAAGTGCTGGGATTACAGGTGTGAGCCACCGCACCTGGCCCCTCATACCTATGATTTTTATGTGCATATTAACTTTCTTTTTTCTTAATTGACCAATCATGACAGTCCATACTCATGAGATAGATGGCGATGTTTCTATACATAGAATGTGCAGTGATCAGATCAGGGTAATGAGCATATCCCTCATCTGAAACATTTACCATTTCTTTGTGGGGAGAACATTCAATATCCTCCTTCTAGCCATTTGAAACTATGTATGAATATTATTGTCAACTCTCGTCCCCCTGCAGTGCTATAGAACTCTAGAACTTATGCCTTCTCTCTCTAGCTGTACTTTTGTATCCTTTAACCATTTAACAAATTTCTCCCGTGTGAATTAACTTTCAAGACACATGGAGCATCTATAGAGGAAAATGAGTCCGGCATAAATGTACAACTCAAAGAATTATCACAGACCAAACACATCTGTGCTCTGTGCAATCAGCCCCTGCTCCCAGGTCAAGAAAAATGATAGGGGGAGGGGGAGGGGACGAGGGGACGGGTATATGCATACACAAAGAGTGCAATGCGCATCATCCAAGAGATAGGCATGCTTGAAACTCGGACTCGTGTGGGGGGGTAAGGGCAACATACGTAACCTAAACATCTGTACCCCCATAATATGCTGAAATTAAAAAAATAACAAAAAAAAAAAGAAAAATGATATTTCTGCTTCCCCCGCCTCCTCCAAAGGCACCTCCTCCTCTCCTGGTCTCCAGGTCTCCCGTAGTTAAGTACTGATCCCATCTCTTTCCTTGTAAATTAGCATTACCTGCTGTGAACTACAGAGAAATGGAATCCTACAGTGTCTGGCTTTTTAAAAAAAAATTTTTTTTTTCATTTTTCTTCTTTTACAGAGTGACACCAGCAACACAAACCATGGTGTCTGGGGTTTTTTTTTTGTGCTCAACATAAAGTTTGTGAGATTAATCTACGTGGTTGAGGTTTTTTTGCAGGTTGGGGGTCAGCAAGTCTGCTCTGTAAGGGGCCAGATACAGTAGATATCTTAGTCTTTGCCGGCTAGAGAGTCTCTGTCGCTGCAGTGTGAAGGCAGCCATAGATGATATGTAAATGAGTGGGCGTGGCTGTGCGTACCAATAAATCTTTGTTTATAAAAGCAGATCATGGGCTATGTATTAGGGTTTTCAGAGCCAATAAGGAATGTGTGTGTGTGTGTGTGAGTGAGAGAGAGAGAGAGAGAGAGAGAGAGAGAGATTGATTTTAACGAATTGGCTCACCTCTGTGGGGACGGACAAGTCCCAAATTTGTGGGACAGGCCAGCCGCCTAGATATTCAGGTAAGAGTTGAGGTTGCTGTCTTGAGTCTGAAATCTATAGGGCAGTCCAGGCAGGCTGGAAACCTGGGCTGGATTTTTATGTTCCACTCTGGAGGCAAAATTCCTCCTTCTCTGGAAAAATCTCAGGTTTTGCTTTTCAGGCCTTCAACTGATTGGGCGGGGCCCACCAACCGACGCAGGTAGCATTTGGTCCACGGGCCATAGTTTGACAACTCTGGTGTACGTATGCTCCTCGACTTACAATAGGCTTATGTCCCGAGAAACCCCCTGGAAGCTGAAAATATCGTTAAGTCAAAAATGCATTTAATACACCTAAGCTGCCAAACATCATAGTGTAGCCTCACCTGCCTCAAAAGTGCTCAGAACACTGACATTAGCTACAACTGGGCAAAATCATGCAACACAAAGCCTATTTTATACTAAAGTGTGGAAGGCCTCCTGTAATTGGTTGTATTGAAAGTGAAAACCAGAATGGCTGTATTTGAAACAGGGTTTCTGCCAAATGTGTATCACTTTCCCTCCAAGTGTAAAGTCGAAAAGTTGTAAGTCAGGGACCATCTGTATTAGCTTCCTAGGGCTGCCATGACAAAGTACCACAGATTGGGTGGCTCAAACAATGGAGATCTATTTTCTCATGGTCCTGGGGGTTGGAAGTCCAAACTCAAGGTGTTTGCAGCGTTGATTCTTTCTTGAAGGCTGTAAGAGAGAATCTGTTTCACGTCTCCTTGGTTTTTGGTGGCATCTTTGTGTCATGTGCTGTTCTCCCTGTGTGTATGCCTGTATCCTAACCCCCTGCTACCATTTAAAACATTTATTTAATTTTTTCAGAAACAGGATCTCTCTCTGCCGTCCAGGCTGGAGTGCAGTGTTGGTGGAGATCATAGCTCACTGCAGCCTCCAACTCCTGGGCTCATGCGATCCTCCTGCCTGAGCCTCCCGAGTAGCTGGGACTACAGGCACCACCATGCCTGGCTAATTTTTTTCTTACTTTTTGTAGAGATGGGGTCTTGCTATATTGCCCAGGCTAGTCTCAAACTCCTGGCCTCAAGTGATCCTCCAACCTCAGCCTCCCACAGTGCTGAGGATTACAGGCATGAGCCACCATGCCTGGCTGTCCCCCCATTTTATAGGGATACTAGTCATATAGGATTAGGACCCTCTGTGATAACGTCATTAGAATTTGATTACCTCTGTAAAGACTGTCTCCAAATAAGGTCACATTCTGAGGTCCTGTGACTTAGGATTTCAACATTTGAATGTGGGGTGGAAACAGTTCAACTCATAGCACCGTACTATAGATGTGGCACTCTTTTTTCATTGCCGTGTAATATTTCGCTATTGCCCTCTGATGGATCTAAAGTGATCCCTCGCTGTTGTGTTAATTCACACTGCCGATGGACCTGAGCATTGCTCCCCACGCGTGGTGGTCTTTGGGCTCTCTCTTCTGAAAAATCACCTGTTCATACACATTGTCCACTGTGCTCCAGGGGTGCCATCTTTTGGCATTGTTTTGAGGAACAAGGCCGCCCACCCTATTGCACACCTCTGGGGCAAACATTCCCAGTGGGACCGCTTGGAACTCAATTAGACTAGAGTGAGAATGACACCCTCTGCAATATGCCAACACAGCACCCCTGGGTAGCAGCTCCCTGTATAACACCCTGCTGTTTCTCTATTCCCTCTGCTCATGGGCCCTTCATTAGATGGAAACCCTTAATTTAGAGGTAATTGAATTCGCACGCCTTGTGTCTATGACCTTGTGCTTTGTAAGTTTTGTTAAACACATCTTTTCTCAACTCCAGGCCGTAAAACCCTCCTTCGACATTTCTTCCATTAACTTGCCCAATTTATCTTTAGGTCTTTAATTCAGGTGGCATCCACCTCTGTGGATGATGCCAGGCAGGGAACCCATTTTAGTTTTCCTGTAGAGTGAGCCAGTTGTCCCCAAGGCTGCGGACCCAATCACCTGTCTTTGTGGCATCACCTCTGAAAGTACAAGGATGTGACTCCCAGCTCTCAAATCCCTCCCACTGGTCTAGTTGATTACTGGAAACATATTTCCCCACCCGCTGCCACTTGTGAGGTTGGGACTCTTACAGTCTCCACTTGACAGATGGGGAAACTGAGGCTCAGTGCTCCCAAAGACATGCTGAGGGTGGGGGGGGGGTTGAGTTTAGAGTCAGGACTGGGACCCAGGGTGGAGGTGGATGTTTTCATTGGTTTGATTTCTATCTACTAGTCTAAAGCAGGGGTTTGCAAACTTTTTCTATAAAGGGGTAGATATTAATAGTAAATGTTTTCATCTTTGAGAGCCAGACGGACTCTGTGGTCTTGACTCCACTACTGCAGCACAAAGCTGGGACAGACAGCATGCAGATGAATAGGTGTGGCTGTGTGTGCCAATAAAGCTTTATTTATAAAAACAGGTGGCAGGCCATTTGCTGACCCCTAGTCTAAATGTTTATCAAGCTCCTACTGGAAGCTGAGCCCTGCTCCAGGCACCGGGGGCACGGCAGTGGCCAAGACAGATAGATGTGCAAAGGCGTGTGAAGGAACATGACAACTTCGGACAAAGATGAGGGCCATGAGACAAGACACAGGATGGTAGGAAGAGGACAGGTAGGAGGGGAAACAGGAAGGAAGGCCTCACAGAGGAGGTTTCTAAGAGACGAAAAGGAGTCAGCCTCCAATATACCTGGGGAAGGTGTTCTAGGAAGAGGGCACAGCCCGTGCAAAGGCCCTGGGGCAGGACGGTGCCTGGCATGTTGGAGGCGCATCAAGGAGGCCCGTGTGGCTGGAGCAGAGTGAGGAGGGGGAGAGAGGGAGAAGGGGAGGCCAGAGAGGGGACAGGGCAGGTCATGCAGGGACTGGTGGGCCAAGGAAAGGAGAGTGGATTTTATCCAGAGGGCAGTGGGGAGCCATGGAGGATTTAAGCCGTAGAGGGATGTAACCTGATGCAGGATTCTGTATTAACGGAATCCTTGTGGCTGCGGAACAGAGAGCAGAGGGGTCCGGGGCTGGAGTGGATCGAGGGGGAGGGGACGGGGGCAGGGCTGGAGCAGACTCCCTTGGGCAAGTGGCTTCCGCTAGGAGAGCCTATGAGGCTGCAGTGAGCTGTGACGGACGACACCACGGCATTCTAGCCCAGGTGACAGAGCAAGACTTTGTCTCAAAAAAAAAAAACCAGAACGGGGGGGGCGGTTTCTGTGCTGTTGGGGGGGGGGTGTCGCCAGAAGGAGCCGCCCGTTGGGTTCCGTTACTACCAAGGGTGTGGGTTCCGAAGGCCGGGACAGGGGCCTCAATGGGAGTGAGCGGACATGGGTTGGACCCACACAGGGGCCACCTCATGGGACAGCGTGAGGCATGTCTGAGGTGAGGAGGTCGCCACTGCGCCTTCCCTCCTCCAGGAGCTAAGGCGCCTGCCCGGGGGCAGCAGGGGGTGGGACTCCGGCCACTGCGCCGCCCAGTCCAGCTACCGCTGCTGGCCAAGGCTGTGACCTTTCTCCCAGTGACAGTTACTGGAAAGATGGGTCAGCCAACTGGGTGGCCACAGCCCTGTCCATCCTCCTGGGGGCCTCAGGCTTGGTCCCCAGCCTGGCTGCGTGCGATGACGGTGCCAGGGCTGGCCATCCCGTGACAACAGTTCCGTGGCCACCGATGGGACCAGGCCAAGTTCCTCCTCCCCGCCTCCCTCTAGCCCTCCCGTGCCACACTTCACGCCCACTCCCACCCCGGGCCCCCAGGAAGACCTGACTGGTGAGTGGAGAATCAGGACCCTGGTCTCAGAGACCCCCAGTGTCCGGGAGGAGCGAGTTGGCCACTCAGCCGGGAAGGAGGCTTTGGCAGCAAGGAGGGCTGCATTCGAATCTCAGCTCTGTCGCTTTTCTGCAGGGCAACCTCGAGGGGGTCACTCCCCCTTTCTGCGCCTCAGTTTCCCCCTCCGGAAAATGGGAACAAGGAAACACCCTCCTTTCCTGGTTTCGTGGGGCTCCGATGCAATTCTGCTGTGCCGGCACAGAGTGTGGTCCCGACAGGGTATTCAATACACGCACCCGGCTCAGCCCGCCGCTCTCCAAGTTCGTGCAGGGCGCCCGTGTGGCCAGGCAGACACTGGAGACACAGCAGCAAAAAAAATAAATAAATAAAAATAAAAAACCAGACAAAGTCCCCGTCCTCGAGGAACTGGCATTCCAGGGAGGGAAACATACAGTAAACAAAAGGCAACATAAGAACGTCAAAGAATGATGAGTGTCATAAAAAAATGAAACCGTCGTTAGATTTTATTATTGTTGTGACTGCTGTTGTTGCCACCCGGGCGATAGATAGTGTGTTTACAGCCCCAGCTTCCTCAGCCACCCAAGGCGTGCAATTATGTAGCACCGACTGTGTACCAGGCTCCAAACACACAACCCCGCAAACTTGCTTCCCAGAGGGGAAACTGAGTTCTCGGGTCTGTCCGAGGCTGCGAGCCAGTTGTGTAGGCACAGTCCAGGAGGGGACCTGCCAGGTGGCTGGCAAGATGCCCGGACCCGTTCCCTCCTCTGCGGCGGAGCTGGCAGGCTCCCAGCTCGACCCGGCCCCCCTCCGAGCTTCCTCAACTGGGGGACCCAGGCGGGCCAGGCCCCAGGGGGGGAGGAGGTTGGCCAGGGCAGGCACTGGGACTCAGCGAGCAGGGAGCGGGGTGTCCACCACCCGCCCCCATGGCAGCTGCCTGGGAAACGCCGGGGCCTACTCCTGGCTTAAGAGGACACGCTGTACCAGAGATTATATAAACCGACCTCTCCCTTTGTTTGTTTAATTCTTTCAGACTTTTCCCTTTGTTTCTCACTGGTTAATCGCCCTGTTCTCGGGGCTGGGGGGTGGGGCGCTCGCGGACAGACTCCTTCTGGGAGGGGTGTCTGCAGGCCCTGCCCCCTCCGCACCGCACACACTTGGCCACAGAGGCTAAGGCCCAGGTCCCTGGGGTCGCACTCTGACCCCCAGTGTGCTGCTTCTCCACTTTGTGCCTCAGTTTATCCCCCGGAAAATGGGGTCCCCCGCAGACCCAACCCCCAGGTTGTTGGGAAAACGCCCATGCAGGGAGCCACTGCCCCTGAGCCCCTTGGGGGTTCCATCTGAACCTCCCCACCGTCCAAGCCACAGGGCCATTGGCTCCCCAAGAGAGGCCCAAGTTCAAATCCCGACCCCTCCTGCACACTTCACGGCCCCGTGCCTCAGTTTCCCCATCTGTAAAGTGAGGATCATCTTAGCGTGCCCCCCTCCTGCAGACCCCCCCCAAGAGGGTGAATCGTGTGAATCCTTAGAAAGCGTTTTGAACTGGCCCCGGCACACGCTGACATCCAAGTGTCTGCTACGGCAAAAAAAACGACATCAGCATGGTAAGTAAATCAATAAACCAGGCCCACTGCACGGACGCGCCCATCGAGGCTGCTGTTTGCGGAGCGTGTCAGAGGCAGGGCTGGGAGTCGAGACACCAAGCCGGGCACCTCCCACCGCGCCACCCCCACGGCGCCCAGGGGAGGGGAGGTCGGGGTGCTGGAGAAATGGGGTCACGGTGCCCGGTCCCAGCAGGCCCAGGTTCAAATCCCTGCAGGGTGGCCTTGAGCCCGTGACTCCTGCTCTGTACGCCGGCGGGACTCGGGGCGGCTCACCGGTGGGTGGGGACGTTGGGGTGCCCGGCCACTCCCAGCCCTCGACATAGCCCGCAGCAGGGCAGGAAATCAAAGTGCCAACACCTCCCTCCCTGTCACCAACTGCCTCCCTCTGTAACCGACTTCCTGCCGTTACCCTCCCACCTTGGGTACCAGCTGCCCGCCCCCACCCTGGGCCTGCAGGGGCAGAGGGGTCCCATCCCTCGCCCAGGGGCTTCCCACCCAAGGAAGGGCTCCCACCTGGCAGGGTGCCCTACTGTGTGACCTGGGGCTGGTGTCCAGCCTGCTCCAGCCTCAGTTTCCCCATCCGGATGTGTCCCTGGGCTGTTGACTGGCTCCTTCCTGCCACTGGCTGGGAGACCTCTTGCTGCCTGTCCCCTACCCGAGGCTGGAGGTCAGAGGGCAAGGGGCAGAGGGCAAGGATCCCCATTTTCAGATGGAGAGAAGCAGGGGTTGCCCCCTACCTCGTGGACGGGAAACCTCCAATGTGGCAGAGTTTTTTGAAGCAGCGGGCAGGGGACAGGGGACCGCCCCGCCATGGTGCGAAGAGGAGACCCCAGCCCTGCCCTGCAGGGGAATATGCGGAGGTGCTGGGGACAGCTCTCTGGGGCAACCGGCAACTAACAACGGCCACAATCATCGTATCACTGTTCCCATATCATAGATGGGGAAACTGAGGCACCAAGCATGGCTACCACCTGCCGATGGCCACGTGGTCCGTAAGCGGCAGACCCAGGATTTGAACCTCTGAGGGCCTGGCCGTCGGGGTGCTGGGGGAGCGCTCGGGGAAGGAGGTCCCGGTGGGCTCTGCAGGGCTGGAAATCGGTGTCTCGGCGCAGAGGCGGACACTTTCCCTGCCGTGCGGCGACCCTCCCAGGCATGTTAGCGAGTCCCTCCTGGACGCGGACGCTCAGCCTGGTACATGTCCTCAGTTGGGTGGACATGTAGCTGGTGTCTCCACGTCCCCGGTCGCCCACTCTGAGACTCCTGGCATCCCTGGGCCTCAGTTTCCCCACGTGAAGGGACAGGTGCCAGAGGGATGTGAGTGGAACCTCAGAGCCTGGCTCCCTGGGGCCCCGCCGGGCCGGGCACGGGAGCTCGGCGTGTGTGGACAGGCAGCGGCCGCGCCCGCACCCAGGGCGCCTGTGCCAGGCCCGCGGGGCAGAGGGGCTGGGGCGGAGGTCTGGGATCGACTCCGCTGCCACCCACCGCCATCTTCTTTCTCTCCCGGGCGGGCAGCCTTGGTCCCACTTCCAGACCTTTGCCCAAAGTGACGCAGCAAGCCAGTGGCCAAAGCAGGATTGCGGCCCGGCTCAGCCAGGCTCTTCCCACAACCTCTGCAGGGTGGCACGGAATTCAGGGCACCAGCTCGGTGGCCAGGGGCCCCGCTGCCCATGGGCAAGGGGCTGCATCTTTCTGAGCCTCAGTTTCCCTGCGTCCTCCATACGGGCCGTCACCCGCCTGCTCTTTGCTCCCTGCGCTCTTGAGAACATGAAATGTGTCCAGAGAAGGAGAAGAATTGCTAGATTTCCTGCTCCACAGAGCTCTGAACCCGGGAAGCGCTGCCAGGTGTCTATCCCTCGTCCCAGCCGCTTGGAAGATTGAGAGAGGGAGGAGGCCCTGAGCCACACCCTGAGCAGGTCTCTCCTCCTGGGAGGGTTGGGGTGAGGGGTTGGGGGGGCCTGACCTGGCAGAGACACGGGCAGTAACCTCTATGTGTGGGATTTGGGTTGCACTGTGGTGCCCTGCAAGGCCAGGGTGCAAGTCTCAGGTGGCCTGGGAACCCGCGTGTTGCATGTGGCCACAGAGCCCTGGAACAGACCTGCTCCTCTCTGGGCCTCAGTTTCCCCATCTGTAAAATGGGACAATAATACTACCCTCCCACAGAGCCACTGTGAGGGTCTGTGCATCCAAGCGCACAAGGTCTGCACCCAGCAGTGCTCGGTATTGGCTACTGATGTGCAAGTGAGTGAGTCTGTCTACACCACATGCAGGGGTGTTGCCCAGAGCACTGAACGACCTCCAGAGCCCGGGCTGACTAATGAGAGTGACACCACGCGTGGGCGCTGGGAAGGGACCTCAGGTTGTGCAGAGGGCTGGACCGCAGGGCGTCCTCCAGCCCACCCAATGTGGCACATGGATTGAGCCCCTACCAGGGTCACCGGGCAGAGGACAGAGAGCCCAGGGGCAGGACGGGGGTGTTGAAGTGGAGGAACCCTGAGTCAGCCTCAAGCTGTGTGTGTGAGCAGGTGCCTCAGTTTACACATCTGTAAAATGGGTGAGGAGAAGCAGCTGTGTGGGAAGTCAGGAGCTCGGACTCGCACTTGGAAGTACAGGTGGTGCCTGGCACGCAGCAGGGTCCCACAAACCTGTCCTTGTCCCCACCTCCCAAAGCTGTCGTGAGGGTAACTGAAGCTCGCTAAGAGCCTGGCCCATGGCAGCAGGTCACTAAATGTCGGAATAAGTAATAATGAAGCAGCTTCTGCCCTGGAACGATGTCTCCCACTTTGCAAAACTGCTAGATTCTGCGGCAGTGCTTCTCAACCGCGCGCCGTGGACATCTGCGCTGGGCATCCTTCGTGTTGGGTGATGTGGAGCCACCTCTTTGGCCCCCATCCACTCCGTGCCAGCAGCAACTCCCTCACCCCCCCATGCCCCGCTCGTGACAACCAAAAACGTTCCCAGACGCGGCCAAGTGTCCCCTGGGGCAGGGGTAGGGTGTGGCACAGAATCATTCCATTGAGCCTCGTTCCCTGTGGATGTTCCATTTAGCAGAAGAGAGAATGAAGGCTCAGAGAGGGGCAGGGGCTTGCCCAGGGTCACACAGCGCACGGAGGCAGAGCCAGATGCTGCTGCCGCCGCCGCAGGGGCCCGCACTGGCCCGCACTGGGCACGCCTGGGGAGGGGCGGGTACTGCACACCCCCAGCCATGCCAGGGTTCCAGGAACTGGCAGCAGGAGCCCAGGGCATGCCGCAGTTGCAAAATCAGAGGGAGGCATGCCGGCATGCCTGGGCAGTTGCCACCGCCGGGGCCCCGCGGGCACCGCCAGGAAAGAAAAACTAACTCAGAACTGGGCACCAGGACAAATGATGGAATCCCAGGCAGGGGATGGCAGCTGGAAGGAAGGGCCCAATCAGAGACTGCGCCTTGCGTGTGCGGCCTATCAGAAGGTGGCTGCATATGTCCTGGCCAATGAGAATGTCCCGATGTGGAAGGCCCCGCCCCACCAGGGAAGCGCATTGGCCCCAGCGAAAGGGATTCGGTCCCAAATCGTGAGCGCTCTTTGTGGGTTGCAGATACGTGTCTGCTTGGTGCCTCCTGATGTGGGGAGTTACGTGCCCCTGCACCGTTCTCACCTTATCAGAGCCAGAATTAGCCTTAAAAGTTCAATAAGTCACTCGTTAAATATTTATTAAACGCCTACCGTGTGCCAGGCAGATGTAGAGGGAAAACCACATGGGAGGTAGGGCATCCCAGGCAGGGGGCACAGGATGTGCAAAGGCCCTGGGGCAGGATGTGCCTGGTGTGTTTGAGGCACAGTGAGGAGGCCCGTGTCGCCCATGTGGCTGCAGCAGAGTGAGGAGGGGGAGAGAGGGAGGCCGGGAGGGCGGGGAAGGGACAGGTAGGTCGTGCAGGCCCTGGTGGGCCTCATGGAGGACTTGGGCACTTTGAGGGTGACAGGGAGCCATAGAGGGCTTTAGACAGTAAGGAGATGTGCCAGCTAAAGACTGTGGGATTTGAGGCAAGTTCCTTTCCCTGTCTCAGCCTCCATGTCTTCATCCATCAAGTGGGGGCGTGGGAGTGGCCACCCGGGAGCTGACACGGAGGTAAAGAGACGGCCCAGCATGGTGGCTGGCACTTATTAGAGTCACAGCTCCCGGCCATCGCCTGCCGGGACCAGCATAGTCATCTCCCTCGGTCCCCAAGGTCCAACTCTTGCTCCCCACAGTCTGCCCTCCCCGCCGCAGACAGAGGGCGCCTGTGAGCACCCAAGTCAGGCCCCGTCCTACCTCTGCCCACAACCCTCCATGGCTCCCACCTTCCTCAGGGTGAAAACCCAAATCTTTTATTTCCGTCTCTTGCCCACCATCCCTCTCCCCGACCAATTTTCAGCTCCACCAGGGCAGGAACTTTGTTTGTGCCCTGTAGCAGTGGCAGCAACCCCCAGAGCCGAGAACAGAGCCTGGCACACAGCAGGCGCTCAATGAATGTTGCTGCCTGAATTCATGACAGGTGGCTATCCTTGTCTTTATCTCTCTGCCCCGTTCCAGCTCAGTCTCTGTCCTGCTTTCTTAAATGCCAGCCCCCCTCAAGCCTGGGGGCAGGGGAACCCCAGGGGTCCACTGGGCTGGGGGAGAGAGAAGCAGGTGAGGTGCATCCCCTGCAGTGACTGTCGACCCCTTGTCATGCTGACGACCACTATGTGTCCGTATGATTTTCTTCTCCAATCAGAGGGTGGGAGTTAAACAGGGCAGTGGCTGTGCTTGTGTTCGTGGGAAAGTTTTGGGGTCCTTGCTAAGTGGGTCAGTGCCTGTGCCTCAGTTCTGGCCGGGGTGGGGGGGTCACTTCCTGGGGACAGGTCTATGTGGGTGGGTGCAGACATGTGTTGGGGTCCCAGCCCCCCGCCCAGCCCTTAAGCCCAGCTCGGGCCATCTGGGGCGGGGAGGGGCGTAAGGCCCAGGCGAGCCCCCTCCTCCCCATCTCTGGCCCAGGGTCCTGCCCTTAGCCCGAGATTCGCTTTGCCGAGGAAACCCCAGCGCCATCGAGGTTTTCAGTGATGAACAGGTGGTCCCAGGTGGTAGGGTGTTGCGGGGGGAGCTGAGCCTTGGAGGGCCAAGGGTCCCTGGAGCAGTCCTGCCCTCCCAGAGGGGAAACTGAGGCACACAGTCCTTCTGTGTCCCCTGTGCCTGGGTCATAGGGGATGCCATCCTTGCAAGGTCCCCAGTTTGGTGGGGGCTGTGGGGGAGGGGGAGCTGGGCTTGCAGCCATGCCAAATTCCTCCCGCAGCGGTGGGGGCAGAGGGAGAGCTGCTTTGCCCCCCACCGCCCCGCTGCTGCAGCAGAACGAAAAGCGGAGGGGAGCTGCTGGCAGGAAGTGGGTGTTGGAGCCAGGCCTGGGCTGGGCTCACCCTGAAAATCACAGTCCTGGCCGTGCTCAGCAGCAGGAGCTGGAGGTGATGGGAAGGAGGACAGAGGGTCTTCCACTGCCCCCACCCCCGCCATGGTCCCTGCATTTGCAGAAGAGCCGAGGGGGCGGCCTCCTCAAAGGGCACCACGCAGTCCTGGAGGCCCCGTGGGCTGCCACAGCTGCCTGTCCCGCTGGCTTCCTGCCTCTGCACCTCCGCTCAGGCTGTTCCCTCCTCCCAGAACACCCTTCCATCCAAATCAGCATCTCCTGGGACCACCTCAGACCAGGTCTTGGGCTCTTCTGGACCTACAGGGCCCCAAGGAGGGCCACGTTGGCACCAAAAATAACAAACAAAAAGATCTGGCCAGGTGTGGTGGCTCACACCTGTAATCCAGCACTCTGGGAGGTCGAGGCGGGAGGATTGCTGGAGGTCAGGAGTTCGAGGCCAGCCTGAGCAAGAGCCAGACCCTGTCTGTACTAAAAATAGAAAAAGTAGCTGGGTGTGGTGGCGCGCGCCTGTAGTCCCAACTACTCGAGAGGCTGAGGCAGGAGGATCGCTTGAGCCCAGGAGTTGGAGGCTGCAGTGAGCTACGATGACACCACTGCACCCCAGCCTGGGCGACAGAGTGAGATCCTGTCTCTATAAAAACAAAATAAGACCCAGGGGCCACAAACAACAAGGCAAGGAATATGCAGATCGGGAACTCTTGGCTCTGGAAACTTCTGCGCTGAGTTTTCGGGGAAGGCCAGGGGAGCCTGGGTTCCTTCCTAGCCCTGGAGCCCGCCCTCGGGAGCATGACCCCAGCCCATCCAGCCACACCGGCTTACCTGCTCTGTGACTCCGGAGAAGTCATTTCCTTCATCCAGGGCCTCTTTTATCACACGAGCTAATAAAGCCTCCTCTGCCTGCCCTGGGGCTGTTTGCACATCAAATGGGATAATAGCTGGAAACCGCTGCCTGCGCCATGTAAGCTGTTATTAGGGCTTCCGGGCCACCTGTGGGCCTCAGTTTCTGAATCTATAAAATGGGCTTAATGATACCCACTGCTGCTCACCTCCCGGGCCTCCTCAGCGCCAAGGGGCCATGAGGATGCTTTGTAGAGGCTGAGCAAACTGCACAGGTGGGGACAGTGGCTTTGGTGGTGATGTCTTTTTCCCCCGCCACCTCCAATGATCACACCCCCTGTGGAAGCATGGAGAAGGAGAAAAACATGTATAAGAAAAAAAAAATGGCCAACACAAGCCACCGTTACCATTTTGACCTCCTTGCCCTGGTCCATCCCCTGCTGCCAGCACTGTTTCCATTCCTGTCCTTGCTTGTAGCTAAGAGCTACAAGGTGGCGCCATGCGGGCATTAGAAGATGGGTTTTAGGAGTCAACTTGCCCCAATTCAAATCCCTCATTCCTTAAGACAGAGACGCGGAAGCCAAATC
This sequence comes from Indri indri, assembly GCA_004363605.1. Classification (NCBI taxonomy): domain Eukaryota; kingdom Metazoa; phylum Chordata; class Mammalia; order Primates; family Indriidae; genus Indri; species Indri indri. The sequence continues at coordinate 18,583 of RJWJ010003331.1, forward strand.
CCTGTGTCAAAGGGGAACACGGATCAGTTGAGGCCAAGAGTTTGAGACCAGCCTGGGCAACATAGTGAGACCCCTACGAGATCTCTAGAAAATTAAAAAAAGAAATGGCTGGACATGGTGGCGCCTGTCGTCCCAGCTACCTGGGAGGCTGAGGCAGGAGGATCACTTGAGCCCAGGAGTTGGAGGCTGCAGCGAGCTGTGATGACTTCACTGCTCTCCAGCCTGGGCAATAAAGCAAGACCCTGTCTCAAAAAAAAAAAAAAAAAGTACACCCTCCTGAGGGCAGGCCCTGGACTCTGGGTGTCACCAGGAGAATTGGCCATCCCCGCTAAGTCAGGGAAGTGACAATCCCAGTGGCCCGGGAGGAGTGGGGAGGTCTGGGTGCTCTTCCTTCTACAGCCACAGCTTCCAGAACCCTGGGCGGCTCCCTGGGTGATTCCAGGCAAGGTCTTGTCCCTCTTTGGTCTCAGTGTCACACCAAAGAGGTCTTGTCAAAGGTGCCCTGTGGCTCCAAAGGGCTCATTGCCATAAAATTCAAACTGCTGCTGCATTTAACCCTCACCCCGATGCCATCTGATCGGTTATGTGCCTGTCATTCTCGGGGGGGGTCTGATACTATGCATCTGCTTGTCTGTGTGTTCAATCTCTGCCACCAGATGTAGAGCAATCAGAACACTCAGTCCCCTGGGTGGGACTCAGTCCCCTATTGTGGGCACGCACGCAAAACGGTGTAACCACTTTGGAAAACAGCCTGGCTGTTTCTTTAAACACACCCTTACTACCGTGGGATCCAGCATTTTATTCCTAGGTGTTTACCCAAGAAAAATGAAAGCAGCATGTGGCCAGACAAAGACTTTCACAGAAACGCATTTGCCACATGACCCCTCCCATACCCAGACATGTGCCCAACAGGAGCAAAAGCAAATGTTCTTACAAAGACTCGAACCCAAGGGTTCCTAGCGGCTTTGATTAGTTAGTCCAGAGCTGGAAACATCCTGAATACCCACCGGCAGGTGGATGGGCAGACGGATCGTGACATCTCCGCACAATGGAACAGTTGTCAGCAATACAGGAATGAACTGTGGGTATGCCACCACATGAACGAACCTCAAAATAATTATGTGGAGAGGAGGAAGCAGACACAAAAGAATGCCCCTGGCACACAGCCATGCCCATTTGTTTACTCATTGTCTATGGTTTCTTTTGTGCTATGGGGGCAGAGTGGAGTCGGAAGTCACTTTGGATAGTTAGGAAGTAACTCTTCGGGCCTCAGTTCCTACATCTTCAAAATGGGGCTAAACATACCTCCGGCCTCACAGGAGGAGATAACTGTAGCTATAGCTAAACTGTGTGGCTTCGTTTATATTTTTCTTACATAAATGTTAGAAGCATGTCTTTATTATTTAGCAACTTGGGTTTTCTCCCTTTTAAAAATGGGTTTTCTTTTTTAAAAACTTCCTTTCTTAGAGGCAAGGTCTCGTTCTGTCACCCAGGCTGCTAGAGTGCAGTGGTGTCATCATAGCTCACTGCAGCCTCCAACTCCTGGGCTCAAGTGATCCTCCTGCCTCAGCCTTCTTGAGTAGCTGGGACTACGGTGCACACCACCATGCCTGGTTAATTTTTAACATTTTTTGTAGAGATGAGAGTCTTGCTATGTTGCCCAGGCTGATCTCCAACTCCCTGGTCTCAAGCAATCCTCCCGCCTCGGCCTCCCAGAGTGCTGGGATTACAGGTGTGAGCCACCGTGCCCAGCCTTTTAAAAAACTTTTTACTCCATAACAAAACATTTTGGAGATTGGTCCATCGGTGTTGAGGTTGAGAAACTCTGATGGGTGTGTATGATTCTTTTAAAATATGTGATAAATATACACACTTTATATAAACATATATCGTGTATAATATGTGTATATAATACAATACATAATACGTATGTAATGCATATATAACATAGATATATGGTTCTTTTTTTAAATGAGATTTTACAAGGCTTTTGGCCCCTCTGAGACTTTCATTTATTCAACAAATATTTGAGTACCTGCTATGTAGCAAGTGGTGCTCTCAGAGGCAGGGAATGCAGCTGCGATTGAAACAGACAAACTCCCACCCCATATGGGGCTACAGTCTACTCCTATTACGAGTTAGTTATTTACCTATTTTACTTGGGCTTTGCATGATGAAATAAGTTTGATCTCAGTCTGACTCATTGTTTTTTTCATTTATTAATAAACGTATAAATTTGCTATTAACATAAATACCTACCAACTCAACACCACCGGGATAAACAGAACTTTCCCAGTAACTCACACCCCAAAATGCATCTCTCCCTGACCCTGCTCTCTGGACCTCTCACCCCGAAGTTAACCACACTCTCAAATCTAGTATTCTAGCCTTTTTTTTGCTTAAAAATAATTGTACCTCAAATATTAATATGTATTCCCCAGAAGAATGTCATTTTGTTTTAGTTACTAGAACTTCAACAAGAGGGTGTTAGGCTGTCTGTAATACTTGGAGACGACTTCTTTACTTGATAGTATGTTGCTAGGTCCACCTGTGCTTGGAGAACCCCACTGTGATTGCTGACTCATAGGCCATGGGGTGAATTTCCCACAATGCACTTGTCCATGCTCTCGGGGATGGGCATTGGGGTCGTTTCTGTGGTTTTGCCTTTTGCACAGTGCAGTGATGAAACATCCTGGAACATATTTCCCATGGCAGTGAGCAAAAGTTTCTCGTGGATTTTTTTTTTTTTTAAATATCTGGGAGAGCAAAGGCTATGTGATGCGGCACATGAATGTTGTGTTGTGTTGTGGTTCACATCAGTCTGTCTTCCAAAGAGGTTGCACAGTGTAGGAGAACCTTGGGTATCCACAGCTCCTGGTGTTTGGTATTGGTGGACATTTTTTATTTGGGGGCAATGAAATGTGGGATAAAATGAGGTCTCACTATGGCTTTGCCATGCATATCCTTGGTCCTGAATGAAGTTGGACGTCTCTTCATGTACTTGTCAGCCACCCATGTTTCCTCTTCAGTAATAACGTGACTTCTCATGCCTTTGGCACATTTTACCTTTGAATGGTTGTCTTTTTCTTGTCGGAACCTCAGTCTTTTTAAAAGACTGTATCACATTCCATCAGAAAGCTATACCGTTATTTCTAGAATGCATTCTCAACAGGCAAAAAGTGGTCCTTGGGGGGTAAAAAAAAATCTTAATGTAGAAAACACCAATGTATATATAGTATATAAACAAACACACAGTGTATCTGTGGTATTACATTTTCATGCAGGGTGGCTTGGAAAAAAATGTCTAAAACAGCTCTGAGGGGTAATAATGGAAAAATAAAGGCCTTTTATAGTAATTTTCATGAGTATGCGGTGATGAACATTTTCAGGGGCATATATGTTTTTTTCTCAAGTTTTGGATGGACTCCCAGAAGTTAGGCCATAAGGTCTGAACTTGTCTCAGGCCTGTGTCATCCATGCCAAAGTGCTTTCCCAAGCCACGCACACCTTCGCCTCCAAGCAATTATGAAAATGCCTGTTTCATCACATCCTCACCAGCACTGGGTTTTATCAATTTAAAAAATCTTCACTGTCTTTTGATGAGTGTCAAAACATGGTATGTTCTTATTGTTTGCTCACCTTTCTTTGGTCTTGAGAAGGCTACACCTTTTTAAATATGTGTGCTCATCAGTCTGTCTCTTGGGAATGTTCTAGAGCGGGAGAATGGTAAGTCAACACATATGGGGGAAAGAGGAACCTTGTTATGTAGGGGCAGAAACTTAGCTGAGTGGCGTCCTATTGTTAGGTGCAAAGCAGAATTGGGTAAGCCATGAACTTGGATATTTAGCCGAGAGGAATTTCCAGCAAAGTGTTGAAAGTGCAGCCTGGTTTTCTTCTCGCTGCTTATAATAAAATGTGAGAGGAAACAGACAGATTGAGGAGAAGAAATGTTAAGCAAAAAGGAACCAGGATTTGATGCTGTGGGAAATTCTACGCCTATTTGGATCACAGAAGATGCTAAAACTGGCTGCTTGTGACCATCACCACTTCCCAGCTAGGTGACCTCAGGCAAGTGTCTGAACCTCTCTGAGACTTAGTTTGCCCATCGAGGAAATGGGTATGAAGATAGTAGCACCCACCACAGAGGACAGCTCCTGTAAAGCACTCAGCCCTATGCCGGGGAGGTCCAGGGATGGCTTCTTGGGGAAAACAATGGGTGGAGAACACTAAACTGAGCCCTGGGCCCAGCTGCCTCCGTGACTGTCCTGTGGAGCCCAATTCCCACCTGGCCACGACCAAACCATCCCTCCTCTCCCCTCCCCTCCTCCAGGTACCTAATTCCTGTGGCAGGGGAGGGAACAAGGGCTGGAGCTGGGGATTAGCAGTGGCAGATTAGAGATGGGGGGGGCTCTCTAACCTGTTAACCCTTCCCTCGCCAGCACCTGCTTCAAGTTAGCGGGAGGGGAGGGGGCCTCCTCCAGAGAACCCTGGAAGAAAGGCTTTGGGGTCCTTGGACTTGCTGGTTGACTTCGGGAAGGTGAGATCCGCTCTCTGAGCCGCACTTGTATCTTCTGAAACATGGGAAGAGGAATGTATACAGGAGATGAGAGAACCTCAGTGTCTAGAGCGCGGTGGCTGAGAGAGCAGCCCCCCAGGCCAAAACTTACTGAGCACCTACTATGTAGGTAGCGCTGTTGTCATCACCCTAACCCTGGTGTTCTCCCGGGGGGGGGGGCAGGAAACCACTCCCCCAGAGGGGTCCCTGAAATCCTGGAGGCATTGGGGTCCTGGTAGACAGGAGGAGGCTAACCCAATCCCCTTCCCCCCGCTAGGCCTGGGTAACCCCCTCACCCTCCCCCAGCTGCGCCAGCCAGACGCAGAGCTGGGGGGGAGGAGGGGGCGGCGCCTACTCTGCGGCTGTCAGAGGAGGGGGGACTGCGGGAGAGCGCTGGGGGGGCGCTGCGGCAGCCCGTCCCAACCCACAGCGGCTAGCAGGGCAGGGGCGGGGGCGCTGACCCACCTCAGCCCGGCCCCTCCCCCGCTGCAGAGGCCTGGTCATTAATCCCGACGGGGGAGCGGGCGCCTGCTCCCGCCCCCCCCACCTACCCGGCCGCCGCGCGCGCTCCCCGCCCCCCGTCCCCGCCTGGAGCCCCGGCGGGACCCCCAGGGGACCCCCGCCCCCAGGTCTGTCGCCCTCGGCGTCTGAGTCTCTGTGTCGCCGTCTGTCCCGTCTCCCCGCTGTGCGTGTGTGTGTGTGTGTGTGTGTGTGTGTGTGTGTAACTGTGTACCCGGGACACCTGCAGTCACCGGGCGGGGTGGCTGGGGGAGGGGTTCTGGGGGTCCGCGTGTGGGTAAGTCTGAGGTCCCGGGCGTCTTTCTGTGACTGTCAGTCCGTGTGGGTCACTGGGTGACACCCCGCAGACCGCGAGTGCGCGTCTGTGCTGGCATCCCGCAGGAGGTGCGTGGCCGCGACACCCCGCCGGCCGTGCGCGTGGGTCCTCGTGTGTCCGGGTGGCACCCGCAGGCTGTGTGTTCTTGTCGTCGTGGAGGAGGCCCGGCCCGCCTGTGTCCCCAAGTCGCCTGCGCGCGTGTGTGTGTGCCAGCGAGCGCGCGCGCGCCGCGGCGAAGGTGGATCCGCTCGCTCCGCAGCCAGCCCGGCCGGCGCCCCACGACCCGCCGCCGGAGCCGCCGGCCGGGCCTCCCCTCGCGCGGGCCGGGCCGGGGATGGAGCCGCAGCCGGAGCCGCCGCAGCCCTGCCCGCGGCGCGGAGCAGCCTGAGGCGCGGGCGGCGCGCGGGACCGGGGGGAGGGCGGGCCGAGGGGAGGGTCCTGCGGGCCGGGGGGGCGGGCGCGGCGCGCCCCCCTCCCTCGCGCGCTCGCTCCCTCCCCCGCGCGCCCTCCCTCGCCGCCTCCTCCCGCCGCCTCCGGCCCCCCCTCGCCGGGGACCGAGCGCGCTCGCTCCGGCGCCGGCCTCGCCTCCTCGCAGCAGCGCCATGGTACGTCGCCGCCCCCACTTTCGTTTTCGCCCGGGGACTTTTTGGGGTGGTGCGTGGGCTCTGGGCGAAAGTTGCGAGGTCTGGGGGGGCAAGGGGCGGGGGCCGCCCGGAGGAGGGGCTCGATGCGGGGACCCCCCTCCTCGCCCGTCGCCGCGGGACCCCCACCCGCGATCCTCCCCCCTCCGGATGGGGGCGGAGCTGGCGCGCGGGGCTCAGCGGGAGACCCCAAGTGGGGGGCCCCTCGCGGGCACAGTGGAGTTGCGGGGAGGGCGGGGCTCCCGGGAGAAGGGCCCCCCAAGGCCAGGCCCCCGCCCCCTCCCCCGGCCGGACTCGAGGCGGGAGGGCGCGGTCCGGGGCGCACGACCCCCGAGCGCGCAGCCCGCGGGGGCGCCAGGGCGGAGGAGGGGGCGCGCGGCGGGGCGGCGCAGGGCGGGGGTCGCGGCCGCCCCCGCGGGGTGCCCGGCCGGGCGAGCGCGGCGCGCCAGCTAGCGGAAAATGGCCGCTGCGGAGAGGGGCGGAGAGCGCGCCGCGGCCGCCGGGCGCCTTGAACTTGGAGCCGGGAGGGCGGCCGCGCTCGGCGCCGCGCAGGGGCAGCCGCCCGGCCCGTCCTCTCGCCGCCCCGACCCCGCCCCCGGCCGACCCCAGCCCCGCCGCGCGCGCTCGGGGTCCCCGCTCGGAGCGATCGTGGGTCTCGGCCGGGCGCGCCCCAGGCCCGGTAGCGGCTGCACTCGGGGTTCCGGTGTCCGGTTTGCTGGCCGGGGTTCCGGTGTCGTCCGCGCCTCGAGGGGTGCATGTGGGGCCTCCCCTGTGCTCCCCAACCGGGCAGCCCCGGAATCTGCGGGAGCGCCGGCGGTCGGGGCGGCCGGGGGGTCCCGTACCTGCGCGTGGGTCCCGATGCGTCGGGTCCTCTCCTTTCCGTGTCCGTGTGTGTCTGCGCATCCACGTGCTTGTGCGTGTTGTGTTGTGTGTGCCTTAGAGCATCGTGTGGCCGTGCGACAGTGTTGTGTGTCTCTGGGTGATTGGGCGACTATGCCGTGCGTCCCTGCGGGGCGGTGTTGTGAAACTGTGTGGCCGGCCGTGTTGTGGGTCCCCGGGGCCGCGTGTCCCTGGGTGACTGTGGGATGTCCCCGTGTGAGTGTGTGGCTGTTGGGGGGTTGCCAACGAGTGGGGAACTGTGTCGTGTGGCCACGTCCCGGGAGACAGTTGGGTGTCGCTGTGTGCGTGTGACTCTAGCGCTGAGTGTCCCTGGGGATGGGTCTACATCCCCCCCTCCCTTCCCCGCCTCCCCCCGCCAGTTCCTTTTTTTCCCTGTAACCCCGGCTGCTGGTTGGTGGGGGGGGGGCGCTTCCTCTGCCTTTGCAAAGCACTGTCCCTTGGTGTCATTCCCCCTCTCCCCCGCCCCTCCATTTCCCCCATCTTTGGGGTCCCCCATCCGCGCAGCCTGAGGTGGTCCAGGCTTGAGGTTTGGGCGCGAGGTGGCGCCGGGTCGCGATCACTCGGTGCACCGACGTCGCTCGCCAGGGGCTGCGCTTGCGCGGGGACCTGCCCTGAGGGGGGCGGGGCGGCGGGGGTCCCCCCTCCCTCCGCACCGTGGAAGTCCCGAGGGGGTGGGTGGTCGCAGAAGCGCACGCCGGGCCTAGGGGGTGGCCAAGGAGACCCCTCTCACGCTGCTATGCTGGGGAGACCCAGGGGCGCCCGGACCGCCCCAGCCCTGCGCCCTGCACTTGCCCTGGGCGGGCACAAGGAGTTGTTTTCTCGCCTCCAGGGGAATCCCCGCCGCACCCCACCCCCAGGGCGTTTGATACAATTTTCTAAATATAAAAACCCCAAGGCCAAGCTGCCCTCTCTGCTTTTTTCTTGAAACTCCCATCCCATTTCGCTGGGCTGTTTGGAAAGGGGTGAAGGAACAGTCCCACAATGACACAGGGACCCACACACAACACCCAGGGTCACACTGGGGTTATGGCCACCCCCTGCACCTGCTCCCAGCCTCAGACACACAACACTCTCCCACCGCACTTCTGGGCGGTTGGACACCCTGGCCCGCAGGACACATCATTCCCATCTGTCCCCAGTCCCTGCCTTGTGCACAGCAGGACACATGCGTGTGGCACACTCAAAGCACACACCTGGAGACACCCTGGTGGAGCATTTGTCTTTGTAGCTCTGCACACACAGGTGCACACACAGCCACACTGACACACAGACCCCTGCAGAGACACACACAGGCACCTGCACTTCTGGGGGGAAAGACAACCACATCCCACCCTCCTCCCCTTCCCTGTCCCCACTGTGTCCCTTGCAGGGCCTCTGGGGGGAGTTGGTAGGCACAGCCACGAGGGAGGAGCAGGGTGTGCGTGCTGTGTGTGAACACCATGAGCGTTCTGCTTGTGGGTGTGTGTATGCCTGTAAGAGTGCGTGGTTGTGTGTGGGGGGGTGCGTGATGGTGGACACATCTCTGTGTTCGTGGTTGTGTGTGCACTTGTGTGAGGGCAGTTGTGTCCACGTGTGGGTGTGAAGAGGTGTCTTGTGGGGAATGGTGAGGGTGTTGTGTTTGTGTGTGTCTGTGTGTGTGTGATGGGGAGGGTCTTTGTGTGAGTCTGTGAGTCTGTGTGTCTCTGCCCACTCCTCTCTGAGGGGCTATTTGAGGCCAGGTGTGGGGAAGTCTCTGTGTGTGTCTGTTTTTATGTGAGTCTCTGTGTGTGTTTGTGTCTTTATACCAGTGTCTCCAAACGTGTGTGTCTGTATCTGATTAAGTCTGTGTGTTGTGTGTCTGTCTCTGTGTGTTGTGTCTGTGATGTGTGTGATGTGTTTGTGTGTCTGTGTGCTGTAGTTTGTGTGTCTCTGTGGTGTGTGTATGTCTGCACCAGCCCCAGTGTCCCAGCCCTCTGTTACCTCTCTTGCCGGTAACATCCCCTTCTCCAAACCCAGGTTCTCATCTGTAAAATGGGAACCACACAGGACCCCTTGCAAGGGCTGCAGGGAGGTGGCATTGTCACCACCGTGCACGCAGTAGGATTTTAGCACACAGGCTGGGCCCGTGCACCCTGCACATGGTCATGTCCTTTTTTCTCTGGGTGTAGTAGCTGTGGTGTCACTGTGGGGCGAGGGCGCCTATCCACCCTGCCTGAGCTGCTGTGTGACTGGTGCTCACTTTTTGTAAGTTTCATTTCAATTACAGAAGCCATTGCTAAACATATGAAGAGGATACAAAAGTATCTCAAATACAAATGAAAGCCCACTCCAAGGTCATTACCATGCAGAGCTTTCTCAGAGCATTGTCACAACTAACAGTTGTGCATCCTTTTAGAAGTTGTATGTACGTACTCATAGGATGCGGCATCTGTGTGTTTTCATAAAGGATGCATACATATTCCTACAAAGGACACGTGCATATTCTCCTAAATACGTGTGTATTCTTTTAAAAATCCTAAATGAGATCTTGAGTTTCCTTGTTAAGTGGACAGCAGTGGGTCTCAACCAGGAGTGATTTCTGCCCCCAGGGGACACTTGGCAATATCTAAAGACATTTGCAGTTGTCACGACTGGGGGGGGGGTGCTGCCTGCATGGAGTGGGTGGGGCCAGGCACCCTGCAGTGCCCAGGACAGCCCCACCCGAGAGAAGGGTCTGGCCTCAAATGTCAATAGTGCCCACCCTGTGCCCATCCCGGGATTACTGAACTGGCCCGTTGCAGATGGACATGGTGGCTGCTTCCAAATCGTTGGCAATTAGTGTCATCGGGTGGTAGTCAGCCCGTTTGCGCACCTGTACCTGGGACAGTTACAGAGAAGCCTACTCGTGAATTAATTGTAGGGGGAGGATGTTTTTTATTTTTCAACAAATGAGCCAGATTGTACTCCAAAGTGCCAGGAGATGAATCATGTACCCACCTTCTGGGCCCTACACACGCACACACACACACACACACACACACACACACACATATGAAGGTCCAAATCCACCAATTGCTTCTTAAAGAAACTGCTATGCACGTAACTGCTGTTACGATCGCTCAGGTATCTGCTGGTTTGCCCACAGCACAGAGGGTTCCCAGCTGTCGTCATCCCATTTCATGGAGGACACACAGACCAGGCAGCAACCCTGCGTCACAACTGGCCTGCTGTGCATTTAATGCACCTACTATGCGTGCTGCCGGGGTCCCTCCTGCCCAAACTGGGGTATTTGCTGCTATTCACGAACTCGCAGAAGCGTCTACCAGCTGCCACCGCCACCAGGGATATTAACACACCCCACACACGCTGTCTAAACGACTCCAACCTCCCCAGTCTGCCGAGGTGCGTCCTGGAGTCATTGCCATGTTACAGATGAGGACATTGAGGTTCCTAGAGGGGCAAGCCGTGCTCTGTAAATTTCACCTTCAAAAGGGACCCTGGTGTGAAAGGAACCTAAGCTAAGCGGCCCATTGAAGGTTGCAGGCAGTGGGGGCGGGGCATGGAACTGCGGGGTGTGTGCAGGCTGGGAGAAGGGTCTGAAGTCAAGTTCAACTTTTCAATGTCTTCAATGTCTGCGAATTTCAGATTCTGCCCTAGACGTGTTTGTAGCATGTTTTAATAAAATACTGCTTTATATTATGTCGGCATTCGGATACCCAGACACCCTCCTCCCTATTCCTCCTGGGGGTTTAAATGCCCCCCCCACAGCTACGCGGTGGGTTTTTAAAAAAAAATATTTATGGCGTGCTCACGATGTGCTAAGGACCGTTTGAATAACGTCACCCCATGCGGCCGGGAGCCGGTGGGGCCCAGGGAACATGCGCTCCGGGAATCCTGTTGCTTCTAGCTCAGCTGTTCCGGCCTGAGCAATGGTGTCTGTTCTCTGGGCCTCAGTTTCCTCTGCCGTAACACAAGATAACGGGGCTACGGGCATCTCGCATGTCCCCTGGGCATGGGGCAGCTGCCCTGGGTTGGTTGAGAGGATATCACTTAGCCTCAGGACACTCACGGAGATGACTCAAAATGACCAAGCTTTCTAAGAATGTCTTAGTGGACATTGACTCTGCGAAGGGTCATTTTCCTTAAGCCGACTGACCCCATGGGGTGGGCACCGTTTGGGCCACTTTATAGGGGAGGACTCCTGAGGTGGGAACAGGAGATGCGGCAGCCTCGGGGAGAGGCTGGGAGCATTCAGGGAATGAACCAGGGAGGGCTGGGGCCTCATCGTTGGATGCCCCCCAGTAGGGGAGGGGGGATCCTCAGACTCAGGGGAGCCTAGGTCTGCACCCTGTTATTCCAGAGGGAGAACAACAGAGCTTTGAGAATTTAGGCTCCACGGCCAGATAGGCTGGCTCCAAGCCACACTCACCCTGCCTCCCTTTCCGCATCTGTGAAATGGGCACATGGCGGGGCTGGGTAGGAATTACACCCGGGAAGAGGTTGCAAGGGTTCATGTGGCCAGCTGGCAATTCTGCCTGGACGCCATCCTCCGGGGGTGCTGGGGAAACTGAGGGTGCAAGGGTGCCAGGCCAACCCGCCCCTGCCCCTTTGGTGGTAGCAACTGCAGAGAGTGCAGATTCTTGGAGGGTCCCGCATTAGTCCCGGGCCCTTCTGGCCAGGGGAGGGGCGGTTGGACCCAAGCCCCTCTCGCTGGGGGACAGCAGCGCCTGTCTGGCTCTGGGGGGGGAGAGGGGAGAGAGAGTGCCGTGGGACACCCCCAAGGCACCCGGGGTGTACATCTTTAAGGGGAAAGTCGCGCGCCCGCGCCGGCCTCTGCGCACGTCACTTCTTCATTCTTTCCCTCCCCCCCCTTGGCTCGTGTCTCCAACTTCCCGGCCAGCTCGGGGAGGGGGGGGGGAAGGGGTGCGCTTAAAAATCCACCTCTGGCCCCTAAACGTCCAGCGACCGTCCGGTGCCCCCCTC